>JAJEOU010001927.1:0-22658 GCA_021534815.1 Acrocephalus arundinaceus
TGAGAGGGACCAGGGCAGGTAAAGGCTGTGACACTGTTGGGACACTGACCACGACCCATGGCCCCAGACTCACAGCAGCAAATGAGAGGTGCTGGGTCCCAGGCCCTGACTGTGGATCTCTCTCTGACTTCCTCTTCTGAAAATCCACATAGGCAGCACAGACAGCACAGTGAAGACACCAGAGTGAAGTGACACTCATGAAACCAAGGATCCAGTGTGTCACAGTGCTGACTCATTGGACACAGGAGACCATTGGGATGGAATGGAACTGCATGAAACCAAGGCTCTGAAGGGACACAGTGGGGTCCCATGGAACTGAAGAGACAATAGTGAGGCTCTGGAACCTCATGGAACTACAGCTCAACTATTTCCCAGTAGGGCTTCATGGAACACGGGAGAGCACAGGAAGGCTACGGAACCGCTCGGAACCAAGGGTCCAACTGACACAGCAGTGCAGCATGTAACCCAAGAGACCATGATGACGCTGGGGAATCTCATGAAACCAAGGCTTCAGTGTGACAAAGAGGGACCTCCTGCATCGCTGGAGACCTTTGTGAGGCTTGGAGCCAGAGTGGCACCAAGATTCCCCTGGAACCTGACAGAACCTCATGGAAGCAAGAGACCATTGCAGCCCTACAGAATCACTGGCTGTAGGTGGATCTTCTGCTCCCTCCTGGGATACAGCTAGACAAGAAAGCCTGAGTCATTTTTCCCACTAGTATGGCTGTGTCCTTGGCATGGAGGGTATTTGGGGAGACTCCCCACACCCTGCCTCCACTCCTGGGAGCTGGGCACAGGCTGGGGTACTGATATCTCCCCCACACACACTAGATCAGACTGTTCCAAGCCCCCTCCAGTCTGGCCTTGAACACTGATATGGTTGGGGCATTCACAGCCTCACTGGGCAATCTGAGCCAGGCTCTCACCACCCTCACAGGATAGAATTTCTGCCAGCTATCCAGCCAAAATATGCCTCTTTCTGTTTGTACCCATTAGTCCTTGTCCTATTGCTCCTGTTCCTGACAAGAAGTCCCTCTGCAGATCCCTGGAGGCTCCTTCAGATCCTGCAAGGTGCTGTGAGGTCTCCACACAACCTTGTCTTCTCCAGGATCAACAGCCCCAAATTTCTCAGCCTGCCTTGGTGATAGAGGTGCTCCCATGCTCAACTTTCTGCCCCCTCTGCACTTGGTCAAGCTCTCCCATATTCTTCTTCTATTGGGGGCCCAGACCTTTGTGCAGGACTCCAGGGGGGTCTCACAAGAGCAGAGGAAAGGGACAGAATCCCCTCCCTGGAGCTGCTGGCCATGCTCCTTTGGATGCAGCCCAGGGCTCTGTTGGTTGCCAGCTCCCCCATCAGCCCCAGGCCCTTGTCCAGAGGCTGCTCTCAGTCCCTTCTCTGCCCAGCCTGTCGCTGGCTCTGGCATTGCAGCCACCCAGGTGCAGGACTGTGCCCTTGGCTGAATTCCTGAGCTTTACCTGGGCCCAGCTCTCCAGCCTGTCCAGGTGTCTCTGGGTCCATCCCTTTTCCCCACCCACAGAGCTCGGGCTCATCACAGAACTGGCTGGGGCTGTCCCCATCCCACTGCCCACGGCACCCACAGAGCTGTGGAACAGCATCGGCCCCAGCACCCACCCCGAGGGCCCCCACTGGTCACTGCTCTCCGTGGGGACAAGGAGCCACTGACCACAACTCTCTGCCTGCAGCCATCCAGCCAGGCTTTGGTGCACCCAGTGTCCATCCATCCCGTCCAGATCTCTCCAAGGTAGAGGCAAGGATGTCCTGGGGAACAGTGCCCAAGGCTTTCCCTAAGTCCAGGCACACGAGGTCAGTTGCTCTACCCCACCAACCCCATCCACCAACGCTGCAGCCCTGGCACTGAAGGTCACCAAATTTGTCAAGTGAAACCCAGGGAGCAGCACCAGACTCCTCCAAAGGCGAGACTTGAGATGATTTTCCTCTCTTGAAGGAAATTGCAACCTCTGGAAACCATCTGGAGTTTTCTCAAGCATTACCTGATGTCTTGGTCTCTGATTCAGGGACCTGAAATCCAGGGTTGGAGCCCCAGATTCTTCCAGAGATGAAGACTGGAATGTTATTTTCCTTTTACAGGAATTTGCAGACTCCTCCCAGGCATCTCCAGGAATGTTTTCCCATCTCCTCAAGGGAGATCTCAGGGAGCAGCTCCACATTCACCCAAAGGAATTACCCCAGGTGATCCTTCTTTTTTTTTGCATCCTGGATCTTCCAAGATCCATGTGAGTCTCCCCACAGGCATCTGCTGGAGTCTTTTCACATCTCTTCTAAGTACCTGAGATGCCAGGTAGAAGCTCCAGACCTTTCAAGGGCAGCTACCTCAGATGATTTTACCCTCTTGCGGGAAACTGTATCCTCCTGGATCTGACCTGCGAGTCCTGCCAGGATTCTCCTGGAGTCTTTTGAGCTCTCATTTTGGCACCTGAGTTGATAACCAGAACCCCACAATCTTCCAGGGAAGGTTTCCAATATGTTTTTTTCTACTTTAGAGTTACGTTTTTGTTCTGGAATCCACCCAGGTATGTCCCAGAGTCTTCACATCTCATTAAGCAAGCTGAGATCTCAGGAAGTAGCCCCAGATTCCTTTAGGGAAGCTTCCCATGATGTTTTTGCTCATTTGGAAGTATTTCTCTATGACAGCATGCACTGGAGACTCCTCCTGGCATCTGACAGAGTCTTTTCCTGTCAGGTTTAAGCACTTGATATCGCAGGTAGCAGCCCCAGACTGCTCCAAGACAGGTACCTGAGGTGACTTTTGTCTTCTTGTGGAAATTGGATGTTGTGTGATCTACCTGACATTGATCCAAGGAATCTCCAGAGTCTTAACCTCTGACAAAAATGTAAAGCAGCCCCAGATTGCTCCAGGAAAGCTGACCTTGATCAATTTGTGCTTTTGCAGTGAACCTGCATATTCCAGGACCTCCCAGAGACTCCTCCCAGACATCTCCTGGAGTCTTTGACATACAGAGGTCTCAGGAGCTGAGATCCCGGGTAGCAGCCCCAGAGGGCTCCAGGAAAGCTGCCTAAAGGGGATTTTGTGCCAGGAAAGAGGGAGCTGTGCAGGCCTGCAGGAGCACAGAGGCAGCCCTGCTGTGGCAAGTCAGGAAAAGCTGAATGTGGCTCCTCTTGTGCCGGGGTGCGTCTGTGTGCCCGCTGGGCACCTTGAGGAGCAGCTGGATGTGCCTGCGGCTGCAGGCTCTGTGTCTGGGCTGCTGCTGGCCACAGAGGCTGCCTTGGCCTTCTGGTGTGAGGCAGGCCAAGGGCTGGGCAGTGCCCCTGTTGCTGCCGAGCGCCTGGCAGGGCTGGCTGGGGCTGTGGCTGCCAGGGCCGGCCAGGACAGCACCTGCCCCACTGCGGCCTCGTCCCCGCCAGGGCCCCTGGGCCAGGCCATGATGGCTCCCGCTGCTGCTGCTGGAGCTGCGGGGCTGCGGGGCCATGCCGGCCTGTCCCTGTCCCCATGGAGGGACCAGGCCTGGCCCTGGCTGCCCTGAGGCTGACACTGCTCCAGCTGCGGGCACAGGAGGAGCAGCAGGAGGAGCAGGAGGCAGTGTGGGATGGAGGCGCTGCCTTGGCACAGTGCTGGGGAGCCCTGGCACCATCCCAGCAGCGGCCTCTCCCTCCTGCCCCGTCCCTCAGCTGGTGCCGTCCTTGGGGTGCTGGGCCTTGGCCTTCCTCTTCTCCCTGGTGATTCCCAGGCTGTCCCGGGGAGCTGCTGCCTCCTGAGCCAGGGGCTCTGCTCTGCTGCCCTGGGCACCCGGGGCTCCTGGAACACCCCACGGGCAGGGCAGGCCCAGAGTGTCACAATGTCCCCTTGGTTCCAGCAGGCCCCACAGTGTCACAGAGCTCCCTGTGCACCCTGAGGCTCCACATCACCCAGCCCAGGCCATTGCCATGGTTCCAGTCACTCCCAGTATGATCCCAGTCTCCCTCAGTGTTGTCCCAGTTCCACCCAGTGTGATCCCAGTTGCCCCTTGTATAGTCCCAGTAACTCCATAGATGATCCCAGTCCCTCCCAGCATGATCCCAGTCATGCCCAGTTGCCCTCAGTGTAGACTCAGTCATTCCCACTCACTCCCAGTTCTCCCCAGCATGGTCCACATTGTCCCCTGTGTGTTCCCAGTCATCCCCAGTATGGTTACAGACACTCCCAGTATATCCCAGTATATATATACCCTCAGGATGTCCATAGTAATTCCCAGACATTCCCAGTGATCCCAGTAAAGTGCCTATTATCCCACTACGATCTCAGTCACGTCCAGTATATCCCAGTTGCCTCCAGCATGCATCCAGTCATTCCCAGTTCCTCCAGTTGGCTTGCAGCACGATCCCAGTTTCTCTCTGTTGCTCCCAGCAGCCCATAGTGTCATCCCAGTTGCTCCCTTTCAACGCAAATATGAGCCCAGTAAGCTCCAGTATGAGCCTAGTCACATGCCAGCACTCCCAGTGTAGTCTAAGTATAATCCCATTTCCTTCCAATCATTCCCAGTATGGTCCCAATTGCCTCCAGCTAGATCAACCCCCTCAGTCCCAGTATGATGCCAGTTGCTCCCAGCGTGCTCCCAGTTGCTCTCAGTCACCCCCAGTATGGGGGATCATGTGCAGGGTATGTTCCCAGTCACTCTCAGGAACTCCCAGTATTAGTCCAGTCACTGCCAATATGAGCCAAAGATGAGCCCAGTGTGGTCCCAGTCACTGCCAGTATGAACCAGTTGCACCCCACATGGTTCCAGTTGCTCCCTTTCACCCTCACTTTTGTTCCAGTCACTCCCAGTCTCTCCCAGTGTACCCCAGTTCCCTCCAGCATGATCCCATTTGCTCACAACCACTCCCAGTCAGCCTCAGTGCAGTCACACTCACTGCCAGTATGATCCCAGTCACCACCAGCATGACCCCAAGTTCATCCCAGTATAAGCCCAGTTGCTTCCAATCAGCCCCAGCATGCACCCAGTCACGCCCAGTTCCTCCCAGTTGCTCCTGGCATGATCCCAGTTGCTCCCAGCTGCTCCTGGTCAGCCTCAGCATGGTCCCAGTCACTCCCAGTATATCCCAATTTCCTCCAACATGGCCCCAGTTTCCCCCTGCAGGCTCCTGACTCCCAGTATGAATCCACTATGATCCCAGTCTCCCTCAGTGTGATCGCAGTCTCCCCTGGAGTGATCCCAGTTGCTCCCAGTATGATCCCAGTGTGATGTCAGTACAACCCAGTGCAATCCCAGTCACTGTATGATCCCAGTACAAACCAGTTACTCCCAGTGATGCCATTTCTAGGGCACACACACACCCCCATTCTGACTGGTCCCGCTCCATCCCCGCTTCATCTACGAGCTGTGAGATTTTGAAGAATGGAGGAGGAGGAGGAGGAAGGAGGGAGGAAGAGGCAGAGTGGCAGCAGGGGGAAGAAGAGGAGAGGAAGAACCAGGCAGCTCCAGTGCTCCCTGAACTCGTAGCCCCCTGGGACCCTCACCTCCAATCCCACAGGTGCCTGGGGAGGGGGACCTTACCCCAAATACCCCAGGGCGGGAGTCCCTGTCTTTGGGGTTTTTCTGTGGGGGATGTTTGGAGCTTGCAGGGCTCCAAAGCCGAGCCTCAGATGCCCCTGGGGGCACATCGGGGGGTCCCAGGAGGTGTTTTTGGGGGGTCCTGGTGGCAGCAGAGCCCTGGCGGTGGGTGGGGGGATGCTGGTCCCCCGTGGTGGGGTTGGCTTTGTGGGCCAGGCCCTACAAGCTCTGCCGGGGCCACGTGAGAACTGGGAAGGAGAGGGGGTATGGGGGGACACTGGGTTTGGGGAGCCCCGGGAGAGCCGCGACTTCCCTGAGTGGGACCCCCAAGAGAGGAAATGCCAAAACCCCAAAGCGGAGACCCAGTGATGGGGGGACCCTTGGGATTCCCTGTACCCTTGTGGGGGTGGCTGGGGCTGGAGGGGTGGGATGGCCACGAAAGGGGTTCAGGGGTCCCGGTGCCAGAAGTGGCTGCTCCCAGTGTGAGCCCAGTTGCTCCCCCCCAGTGGTTCCAGTTTCCTCAGCACTTCCAGTATGAGCCAGTCACTGCCAGTCATTCCCCATTATGATGCCATTTGGCCTTAGCTCAGTACTAGTTGCTCCCAGTTGCCCCCACTTTCATACCGTTCTCCCAGCTGCCCCTAGCATAGTCCCAGTCACTCCCAGTATGATACCAGTCACTCCCAGAAGGGCCCCAGTCACTCACACTTGTGCCCAGTTGCCCCCAGCATGGTCCCAGTTCCTCCCAGATCATGTCAGGTGGCTCCCAGTATGTCCCGGTCACCACCTGCATGGTCTCAGGCACTCCCAGTATATCCCAGTTGCCCTGAACACTCTCGTAGTCGTTGCCAGGCACTCCCAGTTACCCCAGCATGATTCACTTGCCCCCAGTTTTATCCCAGTCACTGCCAGTACATCCCAGTTGTCACCAGCATGCATCCTGTCATTCCCAGTTCCTCCCAGGGCATCCCCAGTAGGCTCCCAGCATGGGTTTGGTAGTTCCCAGGAACCCCCAGTCAGGGTGCATTGAAACCCACTATAATCCCAGAATGATTCCAGTCACTCCCAGTATGACCTCAGTCACTTACAGTCTAATCCCAGTAACTCCCAGTATGATTAAGTGGCCCCCAGTGTAACCCCTGTTGCTCTCTGTCAATTCCAGCATGACCCCAGTAAACTCCAGGATGATCTGTGTGACTCCAGTCTCTCCCACTATATCCCAGTCACTCCCAGCATGCTCCCAGTCATTCCCAGTTCCTCCCAGTTGCTTTCAGTGTGATTCCAGTTGCTCACAGCCACTCCCAGTCAATCCCAGTAGGAGTCCAGTCACCCTCGGTTTGACCCCAGCTGCTGCCAGAATAGTTCCAGTTGTTCCCAGCTCCTCCCAGTGTGGTTCCATTGTCCCCAGGATAGTTACAGGCACTTCCAGTATATCCCAGTTGCCCCAGTAAGATTGTAGTAACCTCAGAATGATTCCAGTCTTTCCCACTTACTCTCAGTTGCCTCCAGAATGATCCCAGTTTCTGGCAGTTGCCCAAAGTGTGGCCCCAGTTGATCCCAGTATGATCCCAGTTTCCCCACATGTGGTCTCAGTCCCCTCAGCATGGTCCCAGTCCCTTCCAGTTGATCCCAGTTGCTCCCAATGTGTCCACATTTTCCTCCCAACAGTAGCTCCCAGTAACCCCCAGTCAGGATCTGTTCACACCCATTGTAATCCCAGTGGCTCCCAGCATGAACCCAGTAGGACACAGTCACCCCCAGTTTGGTTCCAGTCACCCCCAGTATGACCCCAGTCACTTCCAGATACTCCCAGTATTATTCCAGTCATGCCCTGAGTGACTGCCTGTCATTCCCAGTTTGAGCCCAGTTGCTCCCAGTAACCTCCAGCATGGTTCCAGTCACAGCCAGCACCTTTCCAGTCATTCCCAGTCTGGTTCCAGTAGGGTCCCAGTAGGACCCCAGCACAGGAACAGCTGCTCCCATTTACCCCCACTGTGGTTTCAGTCTCTCCCAGTGTATCCCAGTTGCTCCCAGCAAGTTCCCAGTCACTCCCAGTTGTCCTCAGTTGCTTCCAGCCTGATTCCAGTTGCTCAAAGACACTCCCAGTCACCCTCTCTGCAGTCCCAGTTGCTGCCAGTATGATCCAGTATGATCCCAGTCTCCCACAGCATAGGCCCAGCCTCTCCCATTGTGATCCCAGTAGGATCCCAGTTGCCCCCAGGCACCTTGCAGAGCCCCAGCCATGCTGTTTGCCCCCAGCCTGCCCACGGCCAGCCTGGGGCTGCTCCCGGGGCTTTCCTGTGCTCAGCACTGGCCTGGGCAAAGTGTTCTGGAGAGAGCCTGGGCAAGGAGCCTGCAGCCCCCAGGGCCTGGCCTGAGGCGTCAGCGCTGCCCCAGCAGTGCCCATGGCCTGTCCCTGCTGCAGCCCCGGCACTGCCACCCCCAGCACTGTGCCCGGCCCCGAGAGCACTCAGGCCCTACAGCAACACCAGGGCCAGCAGGGCAGCGGGGCAGGGCCACGGCAGCAGCACTGCCAACACCAAGGGCTGCTGCTGCTGCTGCTGGGCACAGCTGCTGTGCCAGCACTGATGTGCCCCCAGCTCTGCACACAGACATTGCTGCTGCAGCTGCAGAGAAGGGAACCAAAGGGGCACCTCTGCAGAAGACTTAGAAAGTAGATCATTTAGTTCCTTTAGAGCAACCAAGAGTGCAGCCCCTCACTGTCAAAGTCTGTGGTCACAGGGAAGGTGGAGAGAACAGATTAAGAAACGGCACAAACAATGACATTTATTTGTAAACAAGATTAAAAAAAAACACCAAATAAACAGAACCTCCAAATTAACAAACATGAAGTATCAAACATGGCTTTTATTACAAGTGATTTGTAGAAATTGGCCAGCTGTTTAATGTTTTTTAAAGCATCCAGTCATCAGTCTCCACACTGCAGCCTTGAGCTCCTGGTTCCTCAGGCTGTAGATGAGGGGGTTCAGGGTTGGAGTCAACACCGAGTACAGAACTGACAGGGCCAGATCCAGGGATGGGGAAGAGATGGAGGGCAGCTTCAGGTAGGCAAAAAAACCAGTGCTGAGAAACAGGGAGACCACGGCCAGGTGAGGGAGGCAGGTGGAAATGGCTTTGTGCCGTCCCTGCTCCGAGGGGATCCTCAGCACAGCCCTGAAGATCTGCACATAGGAGAAAACAATGAACACAAAACAACCAAATTCTAAACAGATGGAAAATACAATGAGCACAACCTTTCTAAGGTAGGAGCATGAGCAGGAGAGCTTGAGGATCTGTGGGATTTCACAGAAGAACTGGCCCAGGGCATTGCCATGGCACAGGGGCAGGGAAAATGTATTGGCTGTGTGCATGAGAGCATGGAGAAAGGCACTGGCACAGGCAGCTGCTGCCATGTGGACACAAGCTCTGCTGCCCAGGAGGGTCCCGTAGTGCAGGGGTTTGCAGATGGACACGTAGCGGTCGTAGCACATCACGGTCAGCAGGAAATACTCTGCTAACATGAAGAAGATAAAGAAAAAGAGCTGTGCAGCACATCCTGCATAGGAGATGGTGCCGGTGTCCCAGAGGGAATTGTGCATGGCTTTGGGAACAGTGGTGCAGATGCAGCCCAGGTCGGTGAGGGCCAGGTTGAGCAGGAAGAAGAACATGGGGCTGTGCAGGAGGTGGCCGCAGGCTACGGCGCTGATGATGAGGCCGTTGCCCAGGAGGGCAGCCAGGGAGATGCCCAGGAAGAGGCAGAAGTGCAGGAGCTGCAGCTGCCGCGTGTCTGCCAATGGCAGCAGGAGGAAGTGGCTGATGGAGCTGCTGTTGGACATTTGCTGTCTCTGGGCATTGCTCACTGCCATGGAGAAAAAGACAGGGAAGAATTAGAGGAGATACCTGTAACCAAATCCAAAGCCATGTCCCATACATACTCCCCCGGAACACACAGACACACTTTTGTGTTTAAGAGTTCTGCCGTTTTCTTTATAAGCTCCTATATACCTCCCCTTACTTTTATTGTAATCAAACCCTCTGCATTTCTGCTGACCCTAGGCAGATCAAAGCAAGTTCTGTGAGGTAAAGGGATGAGTGGAGAGTGAGGGGACATGGTCTCTCATTCTGACCTGTTCTGAACTTCCCTGTGCTTTAACCTTTCTCAGATAGAGGGTTATCAGCTTCCCATGTCTCCCCTAAAATATTCACCAGGTACTGCTGACAGCAGATGGATCCACCACAGCCCAGCTCCACATTTGTAGCCAAGGACTCACATTGCTCATTTCACAAACCCAACAGCATTTTCTGTGCCACAACACCTCTGCCTTTCCCTTTGGGTCTTTCAGAGAACACAAAGATGCTCCAGGACAGGTTTGCAACCTGCATTGAAGCTCCCAGCTTGCACTGAAATCTCTGGGAAACTCCCAAGTGTCCTTAGGATGGCATTGGACTAAGGGAGATGCAGCTCCTGCCCTGGCTGCACTGACAGCATTGCCCACAGCCGGGCACTGGGGACAGCGTCACCCTGAGCCAGCTGTGCCCCCTGCCAGAGCCCCCCAGTGCCGGGCAGCTGCTCCCAGCCCTGTGCTCTGCAGAGAGAACTGGGCCCGGGGCTGCACAGCTGCCCCACGGCTCTGCTGCAGCTCTGCCTGCACAGGAGGGGCTGCACGCCTTGGAGCCCCGGCCCTGAGGGCAGAGGCTTGGCTGGGGGACAGGAGGGAGGGGGCTTGTTCAGAGGGAGGGGCTTCACTGCAGGAGCTCCTATGGAGATCTCTGAACTTCCCCTGCCACAACATTTCTGGCTTTTGTTTTCTCTCATTGCCTCATCTTCTCTCTGCTTCCTGCAGATTTTCCTCTTGCAGGTGTTTCCCTGTGCCTGAGCTCTCCCTGCCAGCACTCCCAGAGCCCAAATCTCTGTGCACTCTCCTTGGCCCTACAGAACCCTGCCTGTTTGCAGGGCACTGGCTGGGGGCAAGTTCTGTTTACAGCTTGGAGAAAGGACAGCTCAGACTAAGCCTGATCACTAAGAGCTGAGATGTCCCTGGGACTTGTCAAAATTAAAGATGCCTTTATGATTTTTTCTCCCTCTACCCAGTATCTAATATTAGAAAAAAATAGATAATATTTAGATAATAGATAATTAGATAATATTAATAGTCTTAAGAAATAGTCCTAAGAATAGTCTTAAGAAATGTCCTCATTTTAAAGTAAATCCTATTCTAGGAAATATTTTGGGAGTGGGCAGAAGCTCTCACTGTGTCAGAACTTCATGAGCATTTCACCTCCCCTGCACCAGAAATACTCAGAGAGTTGTACTCACAAAGTCTGTAGGCATTGGGATGCTGCAGGTTGAGGAGATCACTGCAGGAGCTGCAGCTGCATTGTCCTGCAGCCAGAGGTTCCTGTGCCAAGGGCTGGCAGTGATTCTCCCCCAGTCCCTTCTCAGCCCCTTCCCAGCCCTGAGTGATTGAAGCTCTCTGTGCCTCTGTGCTGTGCCCGGGGTGGCTGCAGGCAGTGCCCCAGCCCTGCTGGGCTGGCAGAAGAGCTGCTCATCCAGAGAAATGTGTTTTTAAGCTCTTCTTGGTTACCAGGATCTCCCTCTGGATGATGAGCTCAGCCCTGCTCAGCAGCACAGAAACAGCACAAGGACTTTAATGACCCTCTCGGGGCTTTGTGCTGAGGCCCTGAACATCAGTCCCTGAGAGGGAGCTGAAGAAACCTCTCCAGAACTCCAAGGCAGAAGCCAACTCCAAAGTTTCTGGAAGTTTTAATGGGTCCCACTGAGGGACATGACACAGAAAGTGTCCCCAGGCCCCAGGCAGAGCAGAGAACTGCAGGCAGTGATGACAGGTGGGGACAAAGAGAAGCCAAGGCTTGGTGTCCTGGGCCACAGCAGCCTCTGTGCCACCAAGGACACTGAGGAGACACCTTGTCCTGAGGCCCTGGGGCCTCCTGGCACAGCCCCAGCCAGGCTGGGCACTCTCAGCCCCTTGTGCTGCCCTCAGCATCCCCCTGCCATGCCAGTGGCCTCCAGGATGTGCTGGAAGGAGTCCCTGGGGAAGGAGCCTTGGTCAGCAATGGCCCTGGGGGGCTCCTTCATGCTGCCAGGGACTGCAGGTTTTTCCAAGGACTTTGGGTTTGGCTTTTGCCTTGGAGTCTCTGAGAGTTTCTCTGCAATCCTGGCCTCCAATTCTCTGCTTTAATGAGTCCCTTGAGAGGCTCTTTCAGTAACAACACTCAGTGGGGCTCATTAATGCTTCAAGGTACTTCAGTTATTTTAGGGTACTTGGTGTTTCCATTTGAAAACTGACTCTAGGAAAAGTCTGTGTTATCATGGCCCCAATTATCTCCTTTAACAAGTCCCTAGGCATTCTTATTCAGTAAAAGCACTCAGTGGGGCTCATTAATACTTCAGCATACTCAAAGTTTATTGCAGAACGTTTTTTGACACTATGTCTGAAAGTTTTGTGCAATCATGGCCCCAATTATCTGCTTTAACGAGTCCCGTGGGATTCTTAGCCAGTAACAATACTCAGTGGGGTTTATTAATACTTCAAGGTACTCAGGGTTAGTTTAAGTACTTCTTTTTGCCACTGAGTCTCTGAGAAGTTTTTGTGCAATCCTGGACTCCAATTCTCTGCTTTAATGAGACCCTTGATAGCTTTGCACTGACACACAGTGAGGCTCAGTAATGCTTTGAGATACTCAAGATTTTTAAGATACTTTGGATTTTCCTTTGGATTTTCCATCTCACGCTGAGTCTCTGGGAGGTTTTTGTGCAATCCCGGCCTCCAGTTCTCTCCTCCAAGGAGTCCATGAAGAGCCTGTGTTGGGGATTGACCATAGTGGGACCCATTAATGCTTTGAGAACCCTTGGGTGTTTCCTCTGGCTTTGACTCCTGGCAAAGTTTGTGCAATCTCCTCTCAGGCCCTGAGGTTCCAGGGCTCAGCACCAAATGCACCACGGGGCTCATTGGGATCAAGCAAGTCCGGACAAACCATGTCTGTGCCTTGATTTCCCTCTGGCCTGGTGCAGTTCACTAGGAAGTCTTTTCTCCTAGAGTTATGAGGAAATATTTAAAAACCCCCAATATTCCTATTTTCAAGGGTCTATTTTTCTCTTCAGAGAAGAGATGACTGCAACATTCAGGGATTGATATTGATCCAGGGTCTCTCCTCAGGAGGTCTGGCCTGGGCAGAGAAGCTGTGCCTTGAGGTCTGACCCAGTGTGGACAACCTTGCTCCACATTCCCCAAGCCCATTCTGTCTCTCCTCAGTCACCAGGGTCTTGCTTTGACTGGAGAACTGGCTGCACACAACCAAATAGGGGTTTTCTTTTTTTTTTTTTTTTTTATTGAAGCAACCTAAAACTCCTGATTTTCCCCTATTGCAAACAGGCACACTCCCCAAGTGTGTGCTAAGCCCAAGGTGGCACCAAGACAACTCCAGCCCTGCCCTGGGCCAGGAGTGAGGGTGGATCATGATCCCAACCTGCACTGGGCTATTGCAAGGGGCTGTGGCCATGGACACTGCAATGACCCCACTGCTGGCTTTGGGTGCCAGGGTGTTCAGGGTTAGATTTGTTTTATTTTTACTTACCAAATTTTTTTCTATAAACTGCAAGGAAACTCACTTCTGGGTACTTACAGGTACTTAAGCAGAACAAAGGGGCCAAAGGAGAGGATTTGTGGCACCTGGCTACACTTCTTTGGGTCTCTGAGAGTTTCTCTCAGAGGGGGGAGATCACACGAGTTTGGGGGGGCAGAAAAAGGACGGGGCTGGGGGCAGCTCTGCTGTCTCTTGCTCTTGGCATCAGAGAGAGGACGGCCAGGCTGCTGCTTGCTGCGGGACGAGTTCACTGTCACCACCAAGTCCGGTCCTGGGAAATATACCACCATCTGCCCGTGTGCCCAGGAATTCTGAGCTCGCCTCCCCCTGTCCTGCTGGAGCTGGGCCGGCCCTGTCCCGCTGCTGCCACCTCTTTGGAACTGCTTTGAGGCTTTTGGCTACACTGTACCCCTGCCCTGCCCTGCCCTGCCCTGCCCTGCTGGGACATCCCTGCCGTTCCAGCTACCACTGACGGAGCTTCTGATATATCCCATCCACCAGCCCGGGATTTTCCACCCTTCCAGCTTAGTGCTCTCATGAGATGGAGGACATTTATGAATATTAAAAATACAAGATTTTAGAAGCAGCTTCTGGTGATTTTGTAGAAGTAAAGAAACAGCTTGTACTGAGAACACAGAGAAGATGAGCTATTAACTAACTTGGTTGTTAGGTAGTTACTAAGTAGAAGTCATATAGGTAAGATGTATAATGTTTAAACTCAGCAAAGTGGGACCCAGGTATTTGTCAGAAATCAATTAAGCAGAACTTTGTGGCTTTAATCAAGCAAAATCAAGCTCCTTGCACTTTGGCAAGAGCAAAGTAACCTGAAAAATAGCCAAACCTTCACTGCGCCCTCCCAGAAGCAAAGATCAACCTGAGGAAGACGTTGGCCTTCCTCCCAACACCCCAACTCACAACCACCAAGAGGTGTGACAGCTCATTAGAATACAAAGTGAGAGAAGGCAAGGAATGGGCGGGTGAGGAGGTTGTGGGATCAATGTGTATTTAAACCTGGACCTTGTCTTGACCAGGTATGCACGGTTTGGAGGAGATATCCCCCCGTGTGTCCCAGCTGTAAATAAAACATACCTGCTTTACAATTTCTAATTGTAAAGTCCTTATTCTACGCTTCACTCAGAGTCCTGCAGGGGCACCGAGATCAGGCTGCCCTGGGCTTTGTGAAGCAAAGCCCCTCGAGGTTCCTGGTTCTGTTTTGTTGTTAATGCTGGAGTTGTTGGTTTTTTTGCCTTGTTATACATACTAGTAAAGAACTGTTGTTCCTATCCCCATATTTCTGCCTGAGAGCCCTTTAATTTTCTAAATTATAATCATTTTGAAGGAGGGGATTTAAATTCTCCATTCCAAGGGGGGCTTTGCCCCTCCCTAGCAGATACCTGTCTTTCCAACCAAGACAGATTTTGGTGCCCAATGTGGGGCTCAAGGGCACTGGGAAAAGAAGGGTGAAAAAAGAAATAACAGTTCTTGAGTAACCTAATATTTTCTTTTGAGTTTGCTGGATATAGAAACCTAATTAGGTAACACCATGTAGTCTGGCTTACCCTGGTTTGGGTGGCACGTTGTCGTGGGTGTATTTCTCCCATTTGCAGGCCCTTACCTAAACATGGGTCCTATAACTGAGACTACTGTGGTTGTTATCCAGTTTGTTTAATGGGTTAATAAGGTGAGGGATTCATGGATTCTTAACTTCCTCTGGAAGGCAGGCACATGGATACACGGCTATCACACACTAAGTGTATGGTATTGGGGTTACTTTAAGAATGGCACTTTCTGTGAGGAAATGACAGTGGGGGAAGTTTTCTCCCAGCCCTTCAACCACTTCTTTGTATTACCGACCCCACCAGCTTTTGAAGGGTTTAAATTTCCTCTAGATACTTACCAAGTCTTGCTGATAGTCCTAGTCTATTTAGCTTTCAGAGATAAGGTGAGGTGTACTTTGATCACCACACAGACACCTACCCCAGGGACTGGGGATTCTGTCATGGAGCTTGACACTGCCCCACAGAACAGGGATGCTGCCCCACCACCTGACCCTGTCTCACAGCCCACCTCAGAAATGAACCACCCGGATTGGGTGGGGGTTCTGGTGAAGGAGATAGTCCAGAATTTAAAGGAGCACATTTCCCCAGTGGTGGCCTCATTAGCCCCAGCTGGTGGGAAACCCTCCCCCTGCTCTGAAAAGGGAGACTCTGATGGTGCAGCAGTACAACCCACCAACGTTACAACCATCCAAGTTGTGGCTGAATCACATCCAGGAGCAGTCTCCCATATGGAAACGAAAGAAGTCTAAGATGAAATCAGAGCACCTAGGTAATAAGGATAAGAATGGAGGGCCCTCACAACCTTCAGGAGAGCAAGAGGCTGAGATCATCACCGAGTCCCTGATGTATGCAAGTCTCCATAGTCTGCAAAAAGATATTCCACAATGGGGACGTGAGGCTTACAGAGCCTGGTTACTTTGGGTCTGGGACCTTAAGGGTTTAGGTTTTCAGCTGGATAGTGGTGAGGCAAGGAATTTGGGACCCTTGACCCAGGACTCAGAGGTGAATCAGGTATTCATAAGGAAGCCAGGGCCCCTTTCCCTCTGGGAGTGGCTTTTAATGAGTGTAAGGGAAAGGATTATCCACAGAGACAGAATGTAGGAGCCCCATCATAAAATGTGCTGGAAGATGCTTGAGGGAATCCAAAACCTGAGAGAAGTGGCGGTACTGGAGGTACTCTTTGGGAGGGGTGGACAGCATGATAATGACCCTGACAACATCAGGTGAACAGAGCAGATGCTGTGGAATCTGGCAACTCTAGGGCCGTCTCAATATGCCACCTTCATTGCAACAATTAATGCTGGAGACAACAGAGAGACAGTGGGTTCTGTAGCCACCAAGCTTAGGAATTTTGACAGTATGATTAATGGCCCAATGCAGGCTCAGGTCTGTGCTGTGATTAAGGAACTCAAAGAGGAAATGAGGGAGATGAGGGAGGAGATGAGGACGAACAGTTCCCATATGGCACCAGTGAGAGTTACAGCCTCCAGAGTCAGAGCCCAACGCCCTCCAGCTAGAGAGAGAGGGTACACCCCAAGGGCTGACCTGTGGTTCTTTCTTCCATGGGGAAGACATGGGAAGGTGGGATAGGAAACCCACTTCTGCCCTGGCAGCACGAGTGCGTGAGCTCAAGGAGAGAAACACTAACCGAGGGGGTCCCACTAAAATGAAGGGAGCCTCAGCCTCCCATGACCGAGCCACCAGGTATTATAGAAGTGAAGATGATATGTCAGATCCCCTTGAAGGAACCTCTACTGTGTATGCCCAGGAAGGGAATAATAACCAGTGCTAGAGGGGCCCTGCCTCTAGCCAGGAAGAGGCACGGGAAAACCGAGTCTTTTGGACTGTGTGGATTCGATGGCCTGGCACATCAGAGCGACAGAAATATGAAGCTTTGGTAGATACTGGTGCGCAGTGTACCCTGATGCCATTGGTACATGTGGGGGCAGAACCCATTTCCGTTGCTGGAGTGACAGGGGGATAACAGCAACTGACTCTGGTGGAAGCCGAGGTGAGCCTGACCAGGAAGGAGTGGCAGAAACATCTGATTGCAACCAGTCCAGAGGCCCCGTGTATTCTGGGCATAGACTTCCTCAGGAATGGGTATTACAAAGACCCTAAGGGGCTCAGGTGGGCTTTTGGGATAGCTGCTGTGGAGGCAGAGGGCATCAAGAAATTGAACACCTTGCCTGGACTGTCAGAGAACCCATCTGCAGTAAGACACCTGAAGGTAGAAGAACAACGAGTACCAGTTGCCACCTCGACGGTGCACCGCCGGCAGTATCGGACCAATCGAGATGCCGTGATCCCCATCCACAAGATGATCCGGGAGCTGGAGAGCCAAGGGGTGGTCAGCAAAACCCACTCACCCTTCAACAGCCCCATCTGGCCTGTGCGCAAGTCTGATAGAGAATAGAGACTGACTGTGGACTATCGTGCATTGAATGAGGTGACACCACCGCTGAGCGCTGCTGTGCCGGACATGCTGGAACTCCAGTACGAGCTGGAGTCCAAGGCAGCAAAGTGGTACGCCACTATTGACATTGCTGATGCATTTTTCTCCATTCCCCTGGCTGCAGAGTGCCGGCCTCAGTTTGCTTTCACATGGAGGGGCGTGCAGTATACCTGGAACCAACTGCCCAGGGGTGGAAGCACAGCCCCACCATCTGCCATAGACTGATCCAGACTGCACTGGAAAAGGGTGAGGCTCCAGAACATCTGCAGTACATCGATGACATCATTGTGTGGGGGAACACAGAAATAGAAGTGTTTGAGAATGGAGAGAAGATCATCCAGATTCTCCTAGAAGCCGGCTTTGCCATCAAGAAGAGCAAGATCAAGGGACCTGCCCAAGAGATCCAGTTCTTAGGGGTAAAGTGGCAAGATGGACGTCGCCAGATACCCACAGAGGTAATCAACAAGATCACCGCAATGTCTCCACCAACCAGCAAGAAGGAAACACAAGCTTTCCTAGGTGCCATAGGCTTTTGGAGAATGCACATTCCTGAGTACAGCCAGATTGTGAGCCCTCTCTACCTGGTTACCTGCAAGAATGATTTTCACTGGGGCCCTGAGCAGCAACAAGCTTTAGCCCAGATCAAACAGGAGATCGTTCATGCGGTAGCCCTTGGCCCAGTCAGGAAAGGACCAGAGGTGAAGAATGTGCTCTACTCCACAGCTGGTAATAATGATTTGTCCTGGAGCCTTTGGCAGAAGGTGCCGGGTGAGACTCGAGGCCGACCACTGGGATTCTGGAGCCGAAGCTACAGAGGGTCTGAAGCCAACTACACTCCCACGGAGAAGGAAATCTTGGCTGCCTATGAAGGAGTTCAAGCCGCCTCGGAGGTGATTGGTACAGAGGCACCCCGACTGCCTGTGCTGGGGTGGATGTTTAAAGGAAAGGTTCCCTCTACCCACCATGCCACCCACGCTACATGGAGCAAATGGATTGCCCTCATCACACAGCGCGCCTGTGTTGGAAACCTGAATCACCCTGGGATTTTGGAAGTAAATACAAATTAGCCTGAAGGTGAAAGCTTTGGTGTCATGGATGAATAGGAGCAGGAGCAAGTGACAGGGGATGAAAAATCTCCCCCGTAAAACCAACTGCCAGCAGAAGAAACACGCTACGCTCTTTTCACTGATGGTTCCTGATGCATTGTAGGGATGAACCAGAAATGGAAATCAGCCGTATGGAGCCCCACATGACAGGTTGCACAAGCCACTGAAGGAGAAGCTGGATCAAAGCAACTTTCTGAATTTAAAGCCGTTCCGTTAGCCCTGGACATTGCTGAAAGAGAGAAGTGGCCAAAGCGCTACCTCTACACTAATTTGTGGATGGTGGCCAATGCTCTGTGGGATTGACTGGAAAGGTGGAAAAAGGCCAACTGGCAGCGTAGGGGAAAATGAATCTGGGCTGCTGATGAATGGAAAGACATTGCTACTTGAGTAGATAAGCTCCCTGTGAAAGTCCACCATGTAGATGTCCACGTCCCCAAGAGCAGAGCTAATAAAGAGCAATGAAACAATGAACAGGTAGATCAGGCTGAAAAGATAGAGGTGCCAAAGATAGACTTAGACTGGCAGCACAAGGGAGAGTTGTTCCTAGCTGGATGGGCCCATGATGCCTCAGGTCATCAGGGCAGAGATGCCACCAATAAGTGGGCATGAGACCAAGGGGTGGATCTAACCATGGACAGGATTTCTCAGGTTATCCATGACTGTGAGACATGTGCTTCCATCCAGCAGGCCAAGCAGTTGAAGCCCCTATGGTATAGTAGGCAGTAGTCGAAATATAAGTATGGGGAGGCCTGGCAGGTTGATTATATTACACTGCCCCAGACACGCCAAAGCAAGCTCTATGTGCTGACCATGGTAGAAGCCACCACGAGGTGGCTGGAGACCTACCCCTTGACTCACATTATGGCCCATAACACCATTCTAGGCCTGGAAAAGGAAGTTCTTTGGAGGCATGGTACCCCTGAGAGAATTGAGTCAGACAATGGGACTCATTTCAAGAACAGCCTTATCAACAGCTTGGCAAGAGAACATGGCATTGAGTAGGTGCACCACATCCCCTACCATGCAGCAGCTGCAGGCAAGAGGAGAGCTACAATGGACTGTTAAAAACCCAGTTGAAAGCACTGGGTGGGGGATCTTTCAAAAATTGGGAGAAGCATTTACCAAAGGCCACCTGCTTGGTCAACACCCAAGGCTCCACCAGCAGGGCAGGCCCTGCCCAGTCTGAGCTCCTGCATACAGTAGACGGAGACAAAGTCCCAGTGGTGCATGTCAGAGGTTTGTTATGGAAGACAGTGTGGATCAGTCCTGTGATGTCACCAGGACGGCGTGGCAACCGTGCCCTGACATCACAAAGCAAACGCTCTGTGTTGGTCTGTGAATTTTTGCAGATGGACAGAGTGATGTTTGTTGGTGTCAGGGGGCCGGGGTGGGGGCAGCTGGCTCTGTCCCCGGCCACGCTGGTCAGGAGTGGCCGTTTCCCAGACTGCAAGCAGTGCCAGTAAGGGTAGAGAGCAGAGCTGTTTCCTGCTCTCTAGATCCTCTATATCCTCCATGTCTGGGTACAAAGCAAAGGTCTCAGAGAAGGCTCTCTCTTACAGAGGTCTTTGTTCCTCCAGGTGTTACAGGAGAGAGCGAGCGAGCAGGGTCCTGTGCTTAACATTTAAACCAGGGGGCAGAGGGGTGGGGCAGGTGGGTGATTGGCCCCAGGTTAACACAGGGCAGGGTCAGGAAAGGGGACAAAGGGATGGGGGAGGGGAAAATCTGGGGTAAACCAGACACCAGGCACTGGGGGGTGGGGAGGTAAGAGGAGCAAACCATAACTTATCAAACCTCTCAAAAACCCACCACCACATCTCCCTCTTGTCTGTTTAATTTTGAAGGGAAGGAGGGTGGAGACAAACTCCTTAAACTGCTGTCTCTGGCCTCTTCCACCATCTCTCAACAGCAGCCACAGTTACATCGGAAGGGGCTGTTTTTTTCTTAATACACTTTGTAATGACTCCTTTGAGAGTGCTAAAGGCTGTGTAAATTCAAATGACAACCAGAACAGCCAGTAAGACATCCTTTACAAATGATGACATTCCCCCTGGCAACCCTCGGTCTTTAAAGATGCTCTCCAGCCAGTCTCCTGCTCCTCACTTGATTTCCCCCATCATGCCTTTCATTTTCTGGACGGAGTTCTGGATGCTCTGGATTTTTCTGGATAGATTGGAGCAGTGTATCCCTTGAGTGTCCTCACATTCATGTCCCTGTCCTGCTGACTGAGTCAGAAGCAACAGCAAACACAGGAGTTCTGGACTCATCTTGGGGCTCAGGAGGATGCTCTTAAAAGAAATCTAAAAAGAACATCCACAGGTAAGCACAGTTTAACACAATCGATTTAAGGCACTGAGTTAGGGATAACACGGGGTTTGGGTTCCCCACTTCCTTTTCATCATTTCCTAGAGGAAGCAAAAGCATTGAAGGGGATGGTATGCCTGCCTGAAAAGACCCCATGCCTTTAATGACCTCATATTTTTCGCTAAATCGTGGAGGAGGTGCCACTTGTCCTTCCCCGGCTTTTTGATCATAAACACCAGAGAAATCCAGGGACTGTTAGTTTCCACAATGTGACCTTTATCCAATTGCTCCTCCAAGGGTTATTTGAGTGCCTTCAATTTCTGTTTGTTCAGCGGCCACTGATCCTCCCAAACTGGGGTATCCATCAGCCAATTTAGTTTTTGGAAGGGGCACTCCTCAGTCGAGGCAAATAAAAATCTTTTGGGTTTTTTGGGATTTCTAGTGTAATTCCCCATTGGGACATGACATCTCTTCCCACAAGGTAAATTTGGAATCTAGAACAAACAAAGAAGCCAATTGCCCATCTGGTCTCTCAATTTGCACAATGCTCTTGGATTGTTTTGCCAATTGTGTGCCCCCTCTACCTGTAACCTTACCAACCACGGGTTGCAACTCCCAATGTGACGGCCACTTGTGTGGTGGTGGTATGACTGTCACATCTGATCCTGTGTCCATCATTCTCTGGAGTTGGATGAAATCCTCCTCCCTCTTGAGCCCACACCAAATTATGGGTTTGTTCTCTCCCACCATTTCTGTCCAATAGACTGAAAGATCCAGACCATCCTAGGGCAGTTTGGGCAGTGGTATGGCCTGGGCAATGACTCGGCCCTTTGGTAGGAAGAGGGGAGGATGGACACAACGTGCCAGGAGAGCTCGTTGCTCCAGATCTGATGGCAAAAGTGCTGGACTAGTCTTGATCTCAGAGGGAGTGTGCTTAGAATCCCTGATAACAAGGCACTTACTATCAGTCTGCTGTAGGTTGGTCACGTGTCCAGGGTCAAAGGTGACCACTTGTCAGTCCGGTGTGTTGGAAGGCACACCTGTTGTTAACTCAAACCTAAATGGCTTCCATATCCTCTTGGTTGTTGCCAACCCTGAGGGTTCCTTAGGGTCCCATACCTTCCCAGAACTGGGTTGCCCCACAACCCCAACAACCCGGTGACCTGTCCCATTTTTCTCAACAGAGAAGCTCACACTCCTCCCTTGTTTTTTGGAACTGGAATGTTCCTTTCTCCCCCTCACCCACTGCTCCCACCAGTGTGTGTGATGTTTTATTCTTAAAGGGACAAAAGCACATCACATGTCCCTCCCACCCACACTGGAAACATTTGACCCTCCCAGCCACTGATGGTCCAGCTGGAATGGTGGCTGGTGCTGCAATCCGGCCTCTGAGCCCAGACCCTTTCCGCTGTTCATCTGGGTCCCTTATGGCTCACTTGGTGCAGGTCTCAGTGAGGAAGTCCAGGGTTGGAGGTAGAGCAACCAGAAGCCTGGAGATGATTCTCTTGCAGACATCACTGGCATTGCTTTGTGCCACTTCCAGGCACCAAGTGGCTTTGTGCCACTTCCAGGATCATCTTCTGTTGCAACTCCTGGTGCTCTCTCTGGTTTTCCACCACTGCATGAAGTCTATCTATAAAATCCAGGAAAGGCTCAGAAGGGGATTGTTTAATTGAGCTAGAACTCTGCCGAGGATCTTTAGTGGGCATGATCTGAAATGCCCTTTTGGCAGCATCCTTCACGTGATTTAACACAGGAGGGGTTACTCGGTTACACTGGGTTTTACTGGTTTGCACTGGGATGGGATGCTGGGGGGTTACTGGGTTATACTGGGATATACTGGGAGAGGGAGCAGCACATGAGTGAGCGCCCCCTGCTGGCAGGGAGGACCTTGTGGCCAACTGTGGTTATACTGGGATATGCTAGACTGTACTGGATGGGGTGCTGGGAGTTACTGAGTTATTTGTACTGGGATGGGATTCTGGGAGTTTCTGGGTTATACCAGGGTACACTGATTTGCACTGGTTTATATAAAATTTGTACAGGGATGGCATGCTGGGGGCATTATTTTATACTTGATTATACTGCGGAATCTCTCTC
>JAJEOU010000023.1:0-35062 GCA_021534815.1 Acrocephalus arundinaceus
AGCCCAACCCCCCACCATGGGGGACCAGATCCCCTCACCACCCCGGCTGTGCTACAACTGGGACCCCCCAAAAACACCTCTAGCACCCCGATGTGTCCGAGGAGCATCTTGAGGCCTCGGTTTTGGAGGCCCTGCAAGCGCCAAAACACCCCCCAAAAAAAACCCAAAGACAGGGGTCCCGCCCTGGCGTATTTGGTAAGGTCCCCCTCCCCAGGCACCTGTGGATGGAGGGTGATGGTCCCAGGGGCTTACGAGGTTTCAGGGAGCACTGGGCTGCCTCGTTCTTCCTTCTCTCTTCTTCCCTGCTGCCACTCCACCTCTTCTCCCTCCTTCTCTCCTCCGCCTCCCCATTCTTTCAAACATCTCCACAGCTCGTTAGATGGAAGTGGGATGGAGCCGGGACCGTCAGAATGGGTGTGTGTGTGTGTGCCCTAGGATGGCATCACTGGATGGACTTGGTTTGTACGGGGATCATAACAGTGACTGGATTGCACTGGGTTGTACTGACATCACACTGGGATCATCTGGGAGCAACTGGGATCAATCCAGGGAGACGCGATCACACTGGGCATCATACTGGGGTCAGGAGCTGCAGGGGCAACTGGGCCATGTGAGGAAATTAGGATATACTGGGAGATGATGGACCATGCTGAGGCTGACCAGGAGAGCTGGGAGCAACTGGGATCATGCAGGGACCAACTGGGAGGAACTGGAGTGACTGGGTGCATGCTGGGCTGATTGGAGCAATCTCGGCTTATACTGGGATGGAACTGGGTCATGCTGGAGTGACTGGTCATTACTGGCGGTTAAATGTGACTGTGGGAGTGCTTGTGGGCAAATGGATCATGCTGCGAATGAACTGGGGGTACACTGGAGGAGACTGGGAGTGACGGACAAAAGTGAGGGTGAAAGGAAGCAACTGAACCATGTGGGGTGGCAACTGGTTCATACTGCAGTGACTGGGACAACTGGGCATCTTTGGATCCTGTTGGGAGAACTGGACTAACACTGGGAGTTACCTGAGAGCGACTGGAACATACCCTGCCACATCATCCCCATACTGGGGGTGACTGGGAGCAACTGGGAGCAATGTGGGAGCAATGGCAGCATCACTGGGACTGAGGGGTTGGTCTCTGGAGGCAACTGGGACCTACTGGAGTATTGGAAGGAACTAGTGAACCATGGATTTAAGCGTTAAGAGTTTTGGGTAAGGGTTAAGAAGCAATTTATATGATCAGGATGTCAAGTTAGATAAGCAAACGATAGGTTAATGATTATCAGTCTTTTTTAAAGAAAGAACTAATTTTGATGATTGTTGCCATTTTGAGGCCATTTCAGTTTGATTTTAGAAGGAAATGGAGTAAGTGAACCATTATAAGAACAGATTAAACCAGTAAGAACAATGACCAGCACCTGGACTTTATATCAATCAATCAAAAAGCAGGGGACCTTGGATGTTCCAGAGGGTCACAGAGACCTGATGAAGACTCTCCTGACTTCATCCTTTGAGATCACTGATCCAATTCAAGAGAAGAATTGCACACACATGAAGGACTAATAGCCTCATTTTAATACAGAGCAGGGATGGGAGGTGCTGGGGTTATGCACATTTGTATTGTATGTAAGATCTTAAGAAATAAATAGAGGGCAAAGAACCTTGTACAGGGCAGGCACACCTTTCAAAGATGAGTCCTGTGCCGCCCGCTGGTGTTAATAAACATTCCACTTTCTAACTGTAACTAGTTAGTGTCTCTGACTATGATCTTCAGTTTAAAACGGCTCAGCACAATGCAAACCTCTAAATGCACCAAAAGCTGCAGGAAAATTCCCACAAATACAAGCTATTCCATTCACTTCTTCTTGACTTTCTAAATTCTCCACAGCCTCCTGCTCCCAATCCAACGCCACTAGTCCTCCAGCCAACATCTGATAGAAACTATCCAAATATATTCTCTCATTTCCCCTGTCTATCCACCAGTTCACTGAATTCACAAACTCTCGAGTCCAAATGAGTCGAGCCGAAACCACTCAAGGAGAGGAATTCCCTCTATTCGTCTGACCAGATAGAATTCTCAGACCCAAACTATCTCTATTTTAATTCTAGCAATCAGCATCTACAAACACAGCCTCCGTACCTAAAATCACATCTAAGCCCTTATCGAAGGCTTCTACTCTTCCTGCCAGACTGGTCCTGTCCTTTTTCTATCCCCGATCTACTTCAAAAATGTTCACATCTCAGCTCTCAGAGATAAATCAACTCTTTCAAACAAACCACTTTTACTATTTCTCAGTCAGTGTATGCTGCACTTACAACTTTTGACACAAGACCACAGTGTTGCCTCAAAAATACACCACAGCTCCAAAACACAACTCCAAGTGCCTTACACACGAAAAAAAATCTCTTCCATGCACACTAGCACCACAACCTTATTATTCCTGCGGCAAACACTTACAAACACTTTATACTAAAGCACTCAACCTCTGTATCTCAAATTCCACAAGCAAAACCACCTGAACACCAGGCCCGAACAACTCTGGGGGTCCGGACCCTTTTAACATGAACACCGGGTGTTACAGTAAATACCGTCCCCCGGAACCGAAGTACGCACACACCACAGTCACAGCGGGGAGGGGCTTTTTATTAAGGGTTTTACACAACATGCAGCGCTATCAAACGCTTTAATCATGTGTCCCCACTTGCTTCATTTTTTCCCATCGGTTTCAGTTTCCTGAGAACGGAACCACGGGTCCAAATTCCCACTCACTTTGTGCTAATAGCACGTCTCAACAAACTCTTTCACAATTGTTCTCGCAGTCAGGACACATTCACACAGCATAACAACCATAGACCAGGATTTGCCCTTGTAACTGCTAGCCCCAAATTGCCAGCAAACTGAGCCCTCTATGGCACAACAAATGGCAAAATTCCCTTCTGCCAGCAACCACAGCCCGAGCCCCCCGGCTCGGTACAACAGCTCAGCAGCTCTCTGTGCTGGCAACCAAATACAACTGAGCAGACACCAACTGCAATTTCAGCTTGCAAGACACTGCAGAGGCACAAGTTGTGTGTGGGATGTCTCCCACAACTTACCGATGGCGTTTCCTGACCACACATATGCCTTACAGGTCATTGTTTAAAACGGTCTCAGTTTTAAACATACCCTTTTATCCATAGTTTTTAGTAGTCAGGAGTCCTTGTCTGCTGCTGGATGGACAGTCCAGGCAGGGAGTCCACACTTCCAGGAATATGCTGGGGTGTGCCCCAAGTGGGTCCTCCACCTCAGCTGGTCTTAGAGCCGAGCAGAGCCTCCTCCTGGCTGGGTTGCCAGAATGAGTTGTTAAAAACTGATAAGATCACCGACAATGATCTTGTAAATAGTTAAGGTTAGAAAGTGGTATGTTTATTCACCTGCAGGCAGAACGGGAGTCGTCTCCAAAGGGCTGTACAAGGTACTATACAAAGTTCTTTGCCCTCTATTTATTTCCCAAGATCTTACATACAATACATGTGCATAACCCCAGGACCTCCCATCCCCACTCTGTATTAAATGAGACTATTAGTCCTCCATGTGTGTGCAATTCTTCTCTTGAATTGGGTTGGTGGTTGTCTTAGTTTTGAAAGAAGACAGGTATCTGCTAAAGAGAGGCAGGGCCTCTCTTGGAATGGATAATTCAAATCCCCTTCCCTGAAATTATTATAATTTAGAAAAATTAAAACGGCTCTCAGGCAGAGATATGGGAATAGGAATAACAGTTCTTTACTAATAGGTATAACAGGGCAAACAAACAACAACAACTACAGCAATTAATAGCGAAAAAAAAGAACCAGGGACTTTGACGGAGCTTGGTCTTACAAAACCCGGGGCAGTCTGGTCTCTGGGGGACTCTGAAGAAAAGTACTAAGCTGGAACAGTGGGGAATCCCGGGCTGGTGGATCAGATGAAGTTCAGAGCTCCGTCAGTAGTCACTAGAAGGCAAAGGGGTCTGGCACGGAGGCCAGTGCGGGCCCGCGGTGCAGTGCAGCTCCAAAACAGCGCCGAGGCAGTGGGACAGGATGCCCAGCCGAGGCAGCTCTAGCAGGGCAGCAAAAAGAGGAATCTGGATCTGGGCACACGAGCAGATGATGGTAGCTCTCTCTCTCTAGGATCAGATCCCGGTGGTGCCAGTGAGAAACTCACGCAGCAATGGCAGCCCCCGTCCGTTCCCGACGCAGACCACACTAAAAATGAAGCTGCCCCCCCCCCAGCCCCGTCTTTCTCCCTCCCCCCACACCCCTCGGGGAGAAACTCCTGGAGACAAGGGTGTAGCCAAGTGCCAGCTTCTATGCTTTGTTTTCACCTGAGCACTCATAAGTACCGGCAATCAGTTGCCTTGCAACCCTTGGGAAAAAATTCTATAGGTGAAAAGGATAAACAAGTCTAACCCCTAACATTAATCTACCCCGAATTTTTTCTCATACTAACATATTACATTTGAATTTAAACTGCTAAACTATATACATACATGCACTACCTTAATTATATACATATATACATGCAGATGTGGGTACGGATACAGTGGCATGGGTAGTTCACCTTAAAACAAGGTCTCTTTGAGGTATGCATCGGGTCTGTCTATCTTTTTGCATTACTCACCAAGTGCAACCTGGTCCCTGAGCGAAGACAACCCCACGGATGGGATTGTCTTTGCTGGAGGCAGGATTAACTCAAACAGCTTTTCTCAGCATACTTCTCATGTGTACCACTGGAACTTTATCTCTATCTATTGTTCTCAGGGGCTCAGACTGGGCAGGGCCTGCTCGGTTGCTGGAACCTCTGGTGTTCACTAACTATGTGGCCTTTGCTAAATTAATCTCTCAGTTCTTGAAGGACCCCCCACTCAGTGCTTTCAAGGTGGTTTTAAGCAGGCCATTGCATCGTTCAACTTTCCCGGCAGCTGGTGCATGATAAGGGATGTGATATATCTATTCAATGCCATGTTCTCTAGCCCAGGTGTTTACAAGGCTGTTCTTGAAATGGGTCTTATTGTCTGACTCAATTCTCTCAGGGGTGCCATGTCTCCAAAGGACTTGTTTTTCAAGGCCTAGGATGGTATTCCGGGCAGTCGCATGGGGCACAGGGTAGGTCTCCAGCCATCTAGTGGTGGCTTCTACTATGGTCAGCACGTAGCGCTTGCCTTGGCGGGTCTGGGGAAGGGTGATGTAGTCAATCTGCCAGGCTTCTCTATACTTATATTTAGACTACTGTCTCCCATACCATAGGGGCTTTACCTGCTTGGCCTGTTTGATGGCAGCACATGTCTCACAGTCATGGATAACTTGGGAGATACTGTCTATGGTTAGATCTACCCCTCGGTCTCGTGCCTACTTATAGGTGGCATCTTTGCCTTGATGTCTTGAAGCATCATGGGCCTATCGAGCTAGGAACAGCTCTCTCTTGTGCTGCCAGTCTAAGTCTATCTTTGATACTTCTATCTTGGCAGCCTGATCTACTTGCTCATTGTTTCGGTGCTCCTCATTAGCTCTGCTCTTGGGGACATGGGCATCTACATGGCGGACTTTCACAGGTAGCTTCTCTACCTGACTGGCAATGTCTTTCTACTCATCAGCAGCCCAGATTGGTTTTCTCTGACGCTGCTAGTTGGCTTTTTTCCACCTTTCCAGCCAACTCTACAGAGCATTGGCCACTATCCACGAATCAGTGTAGAGGTAGAGCTTTGGCCACTTCTCTCTTTCAGCAATGTCCAGGGCTAACTGAATGGCTTTGAGTTCAGCAAGTTGACTCGATCTACCTTCTCTTTCAGTGGCTTGTGCAACTTGTCGTGTGGGGCTCTATACAGCTGCCTTCTATCTCCGGTTCAGGCCTACAATGCGACAGGAACTATCAGTGAAAAGAGCGTACTGTGTCTCTTCTACTGGCAGTTGGTTGTACGGTGGTGCTTCTTCAGCTCGTGTCACTTGTTCCTGCTCTTCTTCATCTATGAGACTAAAGCTTTCACTTTCCGGCTAGTTGGTAATAACTTCTAAAATCTCAGGGCGGTTTGGGTTTCTAATACGGGCGCGCTGTGTGATGAGGGCAATCTATTTGCTCCATGTGGCGTCGGTGGCATGGTGGGTAGAGGGAACCTTTCCTTTAAACATCCACCCCAGCACAGGCAGTCGGGGTGCCAGGAGGAGTTGCGCTTCTGTACTAATCACCTCTGAGGCGGCTTGAACTCCTTCATAGGCGGCCAAGATTTCTTTCTCCGTGGGAGTATAGTTGGCTTCAGACCCTCTGTAGCTTCGGCTCCAGAATCCCAGTGGTCGGCCTCGAGTCTCACCTGGCACTTTCTGCCATAGGCTCTAGGACAGGCCATTGTTCTCGGCTGCTGAGTAGAGAACATTCTTCACATCTGGTCTTGTCTTCACTGGGCCAAGGGCTACCGCATGAGCGATCTCCTGCTTGATCTGGGCAAAGGCTTGCTGCTGTTCAGGGCCCCAGTGGAAATCATTCTTCTTGCGGGTAACTAGGTAGAGAGGGCTCACAATCTGGCTGTACTCGGGAATGTGCATTCTCTAAAAGCCTATGGCACTTAGGAAAGCTTGTGTTTCTTTCTTGCTGGTCAGTGGAGACATTGCAGTGATCTTGTTGATTACTTCTGTGGGTATCTGGCGACGTCTATCTTGCTACTTTACCCTTAAGAACTGGATCTCTCGGGCAGGTCCCTTGACCTTGCTCTTCTTGATGGCAAAGCCGGCTTCTAGGAGAATCTGGATGATCTTCTCCCCTTTCTCAAACACTTCCATTGCTGTGTTCCCCTACACAATGATGTCATCGATGTACTGCAGATGTTCTGGAGCCTCTCCCTTTTCCAGTGCAGCCTGGATCAGTCTATGGCAGATGGTGGGACTGTGCTTCCACCCCTGGGGCAGTCGGTTCCAGGTGTACTGCACGCCCCTCCATGTGAACGCAAACTGAGGCCTGCACTCTGCTGCCAGAGGAATGGAGAAATATGCATTAGCAATGTCAATAGTGGCATACCACTTCGCTGCCTTGGACTCCAGCTCGTACTGGAGTTCTAGCATGTCTGGCACAGCAGCGCTCAGCGGTGGTGTCACCTCATTCAATGCACGATAGTCTACGGTCAGTCTCTATTCTCCATCAGACTTGCGCACAGGCCAGATGGGGCTGTTGAAGGGTGAGTGGGTTTTGCTGACCACCCCTTGGCTCTCCAGCTCCCGGATCATCTTGTGGATGGGGATCACGGCATCTCGATTGGTCTGATACTGCCGGCGGTGCACCGTCGAGGTGGCAACTGGTACTCGTTGTTCTTCTACCTTCAGGTGTCCTACTGCAGATGGGTTCTCTGACAGTCTAGGCAAGGTGTTCAATTTCTTGATGCCCTCTGCCTCTACAGCAGCTATTCTAAAAGCCTATCTGAGTCCCTTAGGGTCTTTGTAATACCCATTCTGGAGGAAGTCAATGCCCAGGATACACGGGGCCTTTGGGCCGGTTGCAATCAGATGTTTCTGCTACTCCTTCCTGGTCAGGCTCACTTCGGCTTCTACCAGAGTCAGTTGCTGTGATCTCCCTGTCACTCCAGCAATGGAAATGGGTTCTGCCCCCACATGTCCCGATGGCATCAGGGTACACTGCGCACCAGTATCTACCAAAGCTTCATATTTCTGTGGCTCTGACGTGCCAGGCTATCGAATCTACACAGTCTAAAAGACTCGGTTTTCTCGTGCCTCTTCCTGGCTAGAGGCAGGGCCCCTCTAGCACTGGTTATTATTCCCTTCCTGGGCATACATTGTAGAGGCTCCTTCAAGGGGATCTGACATATCATCTTCACTTCTATAATACCTGGTGGCTCGGTCCTGGGAGGTTGAGGCTACTTTCATTTTAGTGGGACCTCCTCGGTTAGTGTTTCTCTCCTTGAGCTCACGCACCCGTGCTGCCAGGGCAGAAGTGGGTTTTCCATCTCACCTTCCCATGTCTTCCTCATGGTCACGCAAGAAAAACCACAGGTCAGCCCTTGGGGTGTACCCTCTCTCTCTAGCTGGAGGGCGTTGGGCTCTGGCTCTGGGGCCTGTGACTCGCACTGGTGCCGCATGGGAACTGTTCCTCCTCATCTCCTCCCTCATCTCACTCATCTCTTCTCTGAGTTCCTTAATCACAGCAGAGACCTGAGCCTGCATTGGGCCACTGACCATGCTCTCATAATTTCTGAGCCTGCTGGCGACAGAACCTACTGTCTCTCGGTTGCTATCAGGATTGATCATTGCAATGAAGGTGGTGTATTGAGATGGCCCTTTACTTGCCAGGTTCCACAACATCTGCCCTGTGCACCTGACTTTGTCAGGGTCATTGTCATGCTGTCTACTCTTCCCAAAGAGTACTTCTAATATTGCCACTTCCCTCAGCTGTTGGATCCCTTCTTCAAGGGTCTTCTACTGACTTCTATGATGGTGCTCCTGCATTCTGTCTCTGTGGACAAACTTCTCCCTTACACTCATTAGAAATCGCTCTTAGAGGGGAAGGGGCCCTTGCTCCCTTACAAATACTTGATTCACCCTTGAGTCTTGGGTCAAGGGTCCCAAGTTCTTTGCCTCACCACCATCCAGTTGCACGCCTGTACCTATAAGGTCTCAAACCCGAAGTAACCAAGTTGTATAAGCCTCACGTCCCCGTCGTGCAATATCTTTTTGCAGATTACGTAGGCTTTCATAAGTCAGGGACTCGATGGTAATCTCAACCTCTGGTTCCCCTGTGGGCTGTGAGGGCCCTCTTTTCTTATCTTTATTACCTGGGTGCTCTGATTTCATCTTATACTTCTTTGTTTCTACAGGGGCAACTGCAGCTGGTTGTGACTGGTCTTGTGGTTCAGCTGGAACCTGGACGGTTGTAACCTCTGTGGGTTCCACTGCTGCACTATCGGATTCTCCCTTTTCAGGGCAAGGGGAGGGCTTCTCACTAGCTGGGGAAGTGTATTCTTTCAGCACTTGGCTCATCTCACATATTATCTCTTTCACTAGCACCCCCACCCAACTGGGGTGGTTCATTTCTGGGGTGGGCTGCGGGGCAGGGTCAGGCAGTGGGCCAGCATCCCTAGTCTCTGGGGCAGTATCAGGCTCTATGGCAGCATTCTCAGCCTCTGGGGCAGTATCATGCCTTACGGCAGTATCTCTAGCCTCTGGGGCAGTATCAGGCCTTACAGCAGTATCTCTAGTCTCTGGGGCAGTATCAGGCCCTACAGCAGTATCTCTAGCCTCTGGGGCAGTGTCAGGCCCTACAGCAATATCCCTAGTCTGTGCAGTGCTCCAAATTGACCTCACCTTATCTTTGAAAGCTAAATAAGCTAGGATCATCAGCAACATTTGGTTAGTTTCTAGAGGAAATTTGAACTCTTCAAAAGCTGGTGGAGTAGGCATAAGGAACTGGCTAAAGGTCTGGAAAACTTCTCTCACTGTCATTTCCTCACAGAAAGTACCATTCTTAAAGTAACCCTAAATACACCCACTTAGTATGTGATAGCCACGTATCCACGTGCCTGCTGTCCAGAGCAAGTTAAAAATCAGTGAATTCCTCACCTTATCAGCCCATAAAACAAACTGAATAACAGCCACAGTAGCTTTTGTTATAGGGCCCATGTTTAGGAAAGGGCTTGCAAATGGGCAAAATAAAGCCACAACTACATGCCACCCGAACCAGGATAAGTTAGACCACATGGCGTTACCTATCAAGGTTTCTATATCCAGTGAACAAGAATGAACAAGAAATTAGGTCACTTAAGAACTGTTATTCCCTTTTTCTCTCAATGCCCTCAAGCCCCACGTTGGGCGCCAAAATCTGTCTTAGTTTTGAAAGAAGACAGGTATCTGCTAAAGAGAGGCAGGGCCTCTCTTGGAATGGATAATTCAAATCCCCTTCCCTGAAATTATTATAATTTAGAAAAATTAAAACGGCTCTCAGGCAGAGATATGGGAATAGGAATAACAGTTCTTTACTAATAGGTATAACAGGGCAAACAAACAACAACAACTACAGCAATTAATAGCGAAAAAACAGAACCAGGGACCTTGACGGAGCTTGGTCTTACAAAACCCGGGGCAGTCTGGTCTCTGGGGGACTCTGAAGAAAAGTACTAAGCTGGAACAGTGGGGAATCCCGGGCTGGTGGATCAGATGAAGTTCAGAGCTCCGTCAGTAGTCACTAGAAGGCAAAGGGGTCTGGCAGGATAGGCCAGTGCGGGCCCGCGGTGCAGTGCAGCTCCAAAACAGCGCCGAGGCAGTGGGACAGGATGCCCAGCCGAGGCAGCTCTAGCAGGGCAGCAAAAAGAGGAATCTGGATCTGGGCACACGAGCAGATGATGGTAGCTCTCTCTCTCTAGGATCAGATCCCGGTGGTGCCAGTGAGAAACTCACGCAGCAACGGCAGCCCCCGTCCGTTCCCGACGCAGACTACACCAAAAGTGAAGCTGTCCCCCCCCCCAGCCCCGTCTTTCTCCCTCCCCCCACACCCCTCGGGGGGAAACTCCTGGAGACAAGGGTGTAGCCAAGTGCCAGCTTCTATGCTTTGTTTTCACCTGAGCACTCATAAGTACCCGGCAATCAGTTGCCTTGCAACCCTTGGGAAAAAATTCTATAGGTGAAAAGGATAAACAAGTCTAACCCCTAACATTAATCTCAAAAGATGAAGTCAGGAGAGTCTTCCTCAGGTCTCTGTGACCCTCTGGCACGATCCAAGGTCCCCTGCTTTGTGATTGATTGATATAAAGTCCAGGTTCTGGGCATTGTTCTTAATAGTTTCAATCTGTTCTTATAAAGGTTTTCTTACTGCATTTCCTTCTATAAACAAGCTCATAATGGCAAACAATACAACAATTAGCTCTAGTTAAGGCATCTAATCATCATTATCCTATCATTTGCTTATCTAACTTACACCCTGATCCATATAAATTACTACCATCGCTTAGCTAAAATCTTTACCCTTTAAAATCATGAATCGGTGCCTCCAAATGTTGGGGTGCCCCCTGAATGTCGAGGTGTCTCTGCACAGCCCCCCCAGGCTGCCAAGGGTCATCTGTGTCCACGTCCACCAGGATAACACGATGGTGGCCATCATCTTCTCCCAGCCTGTTAGGCTGAGTGGGGACATGTGGGAATCCCTAAAATTACCAGGGTATACCCAAATTCATCTTGGTACCCCCCAAAAATCACCTGGATACCCCCAGAAAGAACCTGGGTACTCCTAAAAGTCACCTGGATCCCCCCAAATAAGCTGAGTACCCCCAAAACCCACCTGGATACACCTGAGTACACCCCACGTTCACCTAGGTCCCTTCCCAAATTACCAGGATACACCTGGATACTCCCCCAAATCACCTGGGTCTCCCCACTAAAGTCACCCAGATACCCCACAGAAGTCACTTGGACTTTTGGGAATCCCAAAAATCACCTGGGTACCCAAAAATCGCCTGGGTCCCCTCAAAATTCTCCTGGGAACCCCAAAAATCACCTGAGTACCTCCCCAAAATCACCTGGATTCCCTCTTAAAATTTCCTGGGTACCCCAAAACTACCTGGGTACCCTCAAAACCACCTGGGTCCTCCCAAAAAATCACATGGGTACACCTAGGTACCCCCAGAAATCACGTGGATCTCCCCAAAAATCACCTAGGTACACCTGGGTACCCCCAAAAATTCTTGGGTCCCTGCCCAAACTGGTGGTCATGAGACCCCACTGCTTTGACTGGGAAGACGCGGTGTCCCATTTATCCCATTGACTTGAATGGGTAGACCTGGTGTCCTGTTTACGCCCATTTACCCCCAGTAACCCTTCCCAGTGCTCCCAGTAATTCCCTGGAGTTCCCAGTAACCCCAGTGCCCCCCTTTAACCATTCCTAGTGCTCCCACTAATCCCAGTGCCCCCTCTTAGCCACTCCCAGTAACCCTCCCAGTGCTCCCAGTTTGCTCAGTTTCCCCCACTCCTGCCTCCCAGTGCTTCCAACTCCCCCCCAGTGCTTCTGGTTCCTCCCCACAGCTTCCCCTAGCCTTTCCAAGTACTCCCAGTCTAACCAGTGTAAGGAATAAAGAGCTTGACTCGGCCAATATATCAAGCAGCAATCAATTTATTAATTCTTTAATACAAAATGGTAAAGTGTGAGCAAAGCAGTGGGGGTCTCCCCTCCAACTGCACACAGACTGCTGATTCCTGCTGGTATTTATTGAGAATCTTCATAAGCATTTCTCAGCAGTTTTTTTATTTTTCTAGTTTCCTCCTAGTTTCTATTTGTGAAATCCAATTTCTTTACCCCATTGTGATCAATTCCTATTGGTGACGTTGAATTTCTGTACCTCAGAGTTGTAAATCAGTGAAGTGATGTCCAGCTTCCCTTGTTCAGAAACAAACACCAGTGATGATGAGGTTCAGCTTTCCTTCTCAGGACCATAAATCAGTGGTGGTGATGTCCAGCTTCCAGATGGTCTATCTCCTTTTCCAGGATTGTCCAGCCTTCCTTCTCATGATCATCAATTTTTAGCCTGTGATAAGCTCACTTCCTTACTCTATTCAGGTGATTACAATTCCTTCTATATATACGTATATATTCTAAAGCTGTAGTTCAAACCCTTTTATTACAAAGCAGGTTGAAGCTTATAATAATTTTATTTTCAAAGCTAATAATAATAATAATAATCATAATAATATTAATAATAATACTTGTGCATTCTTCTATCCTACATGTTAAAAACCTATAAAGCTCATACTAATTGAAAAAGCTTAAAACTTATATTATGAAAACTTTTAGGCTCACATTGTTCACTTATAAGCAAGCAAAATATTAGTCCAAAAGCCTCTTTCCATGCTTTTTCCATTTGTTAATTAAAACTGGTTTTTTATAATTGTCCTATGGCCTTTTTCCACACATTTCACAACCTCAGCTACAAAGGCTGTCTTTTTCTACCTGACATGAGACACAACCCCACATTTCACACCAGTAACCCTTACCAATCCAGCCCTGTTAATGGGTAGACCTGGTGTCCGTATATCCTAATTGACTTTAATTGGGTAGACCTGGTGTCCTTTTCCATCCATTGATTTCAGTGGGTAGACCTGATGTCCTTTCTCTTCCATTCATTTCAATGGGTAGCTCTGATGTCAAAAAAACCCCCATTCATTTCAGTGGGTAGACAGGATGTCCCAAATATTTTGGGGTTAAACCTACCAATTTCGGGGTTGGAAAGTCCCAGTTTTTGGTGGGAAATGCCCCACATTTTTTCTTTTTCCCCACAGGTAAGCCCGGGGTGCCCAGAGCTGAGAGCAACACGGGATGGCTCTGCCCTGGCCGGGCCCTGGCACTCAGAGGAGGGTGGCCATGCCCCAGCCACACCTGGGTATCCTCAGCCCTGAAGGCAGGAGGGCAGGGCCAGGGTGGACGTGCTTGTGGGGAGTGGGCATGGCCACCACACCCTGGCAGACCTTGACAGGTGACATCCTGGTTCTGTTTTTCGCTATTAATTGCTGTAGTTGTTGTTGTTGTTTGCCCTGTTATACCTATTAGTAAAGAACTGTTATTCCTATTCCCATATCTCTGCCTGAGAGCCGTTTTAATTTTCTAAATTATAATAATTTGAGGGAAGGGATTTGAATTATCCATTCCAAGAGAGGCCCTGCCTCTCTTTAGCAGATACCTGTCTTCTTTCAAAACTAAGACAGATTTTGGCGCCCAACGTGGGGCTTGAGGGCATTGAGAGAAAAAGGGAATAACAGTTCTTAAGTGACCTAATTTCTTGTTCATTCTTGTTCACTGGATATAGAAACCTTGATAGGTAACGCCATGTGGTCTAACTTATCCTGGTTCGGTGGCATGTAGTTGTGGCTTTATTTTGCCCATTTGCAGGCCCTTTCCTAAACATGGGCCCTATAACAAAAGCTACTGTGGCTGTTATTCAGTTTGTTTTATGGGCTGATAAGGTGAGGAATTCACTGATTTTTAACTTGCTCTGGACAGCAGGCACGTGGATACGTGGCTATCACATACTAAGTGGGTGTATTTAGGGTTACTTTAAGAATGGTACTTTCTGTGAGGAAATGACAGTGAGAGAAGTTTTCCAGACCTTTAGCCAGTTCCTTATGCCTACTCCACCAGCTTTTGAAGAGTTCAAATTTCCTCTAGAAACTAACCAAATGTTGCTGATGATCCTAGCTTATTTAGCTTTCAAAGATAAGGTGAGGTCAATTTGGAGCACTGCACAGACTAGAGATATTGCTGTGGGCCTGACACTGCCCCAGAGGCTAGAGATACTGCTGTAGGCCTGATACTGCCCAGAGCTAGAGATACTGCGTAAGGCTGATACTGCCAGAGGCTGGAATGCTGCCATAGAGCCTGATACTGCCCCAGAGACTGGGGATGCTGGCCCACTGCCTGACCCTGCCCCGCAGCCCACCCCAGAAATGAACCACCCCAGTTGGTGGGGTTCTAGTGAAAGAGATAATGTGAGATGAGCCAAGTGCTGAAAGAATACACTTCCCCAGCTGTGAGAAGCCCTCCCCTTGCCCTGAAAAGGAGAATCCGATAGTGCAGCAGTGGAACCCACAGAGGTTACAACCGTCCAGGTTCCAGCTGAACCACAAGACCAGTCACAACCAGCTGCAGTTGCCCCTGTAGAAACAAAGAAGTATAAGATGAAATCAGAGCACCCAGGTAATAAGGATAAGAAAAGAGGGCCCTCACAGCCCACAGGGGAACCAGAGGTTGAGATTACCATCGAGTCCCTGACTTATGAAAGCCTACGTAATCTGCAAAAAGATATTGCACGACGGGGACGTGAGGCTTATACAACTTGGTTACTTCGGTTTGAGACCTTATAGGTACAGGCGTGCAACTGGATGGTGGTGAGGCAAGGAACTTGGGACCCTTGACCCAAGACTCAGGGGTGAATCAAGTATTTGTAAGGAGCAAGGGCCCCTTCCCCTCTGGGAGCGACTTCTAATGAGTGTAAGGGAGAGGTTTGTCCACAGAGACAGAATGCAGGAGCACCATCATAGAAGTCAGTAGAAGACCCTTGAAGAAGGGATCCAACAGCTGAGGGAAGTGGCAATATTAGAAGTACTCTTTGGGAGGGTAGACAGCATGACAATGACCCTGACAAAGTCAGGTGCACAGGGCAGATGTTGTGGAACCTGGCAAGTAAAGGGCCATCTCAATACACCACCTTCATTGCAATGATCAATCCTGATAGCAACCGAGAGACAGTAGGTTCTGTCGCCAGCAGGCTCAGAAATTATGAGAGCATGGTCAGTGGCCCAATGCAGGCTCAGGTCTCTGCTGTGATTAAGGAACTCAGAGAAGAGATGAGTGAGATGAGAGAAGAGATGAGGAGGAACAGTTCCCATGCGGCACCAGTGCGAGTCACAGGCCCCAGAGCCAGAGCCCAACGCCCTCCAGCTAGAGAGAGAGAGTACACCCCAAGGGCTGACCTGTGGTTTTTCTTGCGTGACCATGGGAAGACATGGAAGGTGGATGGAAAACCCACTTCTGCCCTGGCAGCACGGGTGCGTGAGCTCAAGGAGAGAAACACTAACCGAGGGGTCCCACTAAAATGAAAGTAGCCTCAACCTCCCAGGACCGAGCCACCAGGTATTATAGAAGTGAAGATGATATGTCAGATCCCCTTGAAGGAGCCTCTACAATGTATGCCCAGGAAGGGAATAATAACCAGTGCTAGAGGGGCCCTGCCTCTAGCCAGGAAGAGGCACGGGAAAACCGAGTCTTTTAGACTGTGTAGATTCGATGGCCTGGCACATCAGAGCCACAGAAATATGAAGCTTTGGTAGATACTGGTGCGCAGTGTACCCTGATGCCATCGGGACATGTGGGGCAGAACCCATTTCCATTGCTGGAGTGACAGGGGATCACAGCAACTGACTCTGGTGAAGCCGAAGTGAGCCTGACCAGGAAGGAGTGGCAGAAACATCTGATTGCAACCGGCCCAAAGGCCCCGTGTATCCTGGGCATTGACTTCCTCCGAATGGGTATTACAAAGACCCTAAGGGACTCAGATAGGCTTTTAGAATAGCTGCTGTAGAGGCAGAGGGCATCAAGAAATTGAACACCTTGCCTAGACTGTCAGAGAACCCATCTGCAGTAGGACACCTGAAGGTAGAAGAACAACGAGTACCAGTTGCCACCTCGACGGTGCACCGCCGGCAGTATCAGACCAATCGAGATGCCGTGATCCCCATCCACAAGATGATCCGGGAGCTGGAGAGCCAAGGGTGGTCAGCAAAACCCACTCACCCTTCAACAGCCCCATCTGGCCTGTGCGCAAGTCTGATGGAGAATAGAGACTGACCGTAGACTATCGTGCATTGAATGAGGTGACACCACCGCTGAGCGCTGCTGTGCCAGACATGCTAGAACTCCAGTACGAGCTGGAGTCCAAGGCAGCGAAGTGGTATGCCACTATTGACATTGCTAATGCATTTTCTCCATTCCTCTGGCGCAGAGTGCAGGCCTCAGTTTGCGTTCACATGGAGGGGCGTGCAGTACACCTGGAACCGACTGCCCCAGGGTGGAAGCACAGTCCCACCATCTGCCATAGACTGATCCAGGCTGCACTGGAAAAGGGAGAGGCTCCAGAACATCTGCAGTACATCGATGACATCATTGTGTAGGGGAACACAGCAATGGAAGTGTTTGAGAAAGGGGAGAAGATCATCCAGATTCTCCTAGAAGCCGGCTTTGCCATCAAGAAGAGCAAGGTCAAGGGACCTGCCCGAGAGATCCAGTTCTTAGGGTAAAGTGCAAGATAGACGTCGCCAGATACCCACAGAAGTAATCAACAAGATCACTGCAATGTCTCCACCGACCAGCAAGAAAGAAACACAAGCTTTCCTAGTGCCATAGGCTTTTAGAGAATGCACATTCCCGAGTACAGCCAGATTGTGAGCCCTCTCTACCTAGTTACCCGCAAGAAGAATGATTTCCACTGGGGCCCTGAACAGCAGCAAGCCTTTGCCCAGATCAAGCAGGAGATCGCTCATGCGGTAGCCCTTGGCCCAGTGAAGACAAGACCAGATGTGAAGAATGTCTCTACTCAGCAGCCGGAGAACAATGGCCTGTCCTAGAGCCTATGGCAGAAGTGCCAGGTGAGACTCGAGGCCGACCACTGGATTCTGGAGCCGAAGCTACAGAGGGTCTGAAGCCAACTATACTCCCACGAGAAAGAAATCTTGGCCGCCTATGAAGGAGTTCAAGCCGCCTCAGAGGTGATTAGTACAGAAGCGCAACTCCTCCTGGCACCCCGACTGCCTGTGCTGGGGTGGATGTTTAAAGGAAAGGTTCCCTCTACCCACCATGCCACCGACGCCACATGGAGCAAATAGATTGCCCTCATCACACAGCGCGCCCGTATTAGAAACCCAAACCGCCCTGAGATTTTAGAAGTTATTACCAACTAGCCGGAAGTGAAAGCTTTAGTCTCATAGATGAAGAAGAGCAGGAACAAGTGACACGAGCTGAAGAAGCACCACCGTACAACCAACTGCCAGTAGAAGAGACACAGTACGCTCTTTTCACTGATAGTTCCTGTCGCATTGTAGGCCTGAACCGGAGATAGAAGGCAGCTGTATAGAGCCCCACACGACAAGTTGCACAAGCCACTGAAAGAGAAGGTAGATCGAGTCAACTTGCTGAACTCAAAGCCATTCAGTTAGCCCTGGACATTGCTGAAAGAGAGAAGTGGCCAAAGCTCTACCTCTACACTGATTCGTGGATAGTGGCCAATGCTCTGTAGAGTTGGCTGGAAAGGTGGAAAAAGCCAACTAGCAGCGTCAGAGAAAACCAATCTGGGCTGCTGATGAGTAGAAAGACATTGCCAGTCAGGTAGAGAAGCTACCTGTGAAAGTCCGCCATGTAGATGCCCATGTCCCCAAGAGCAGAGCTAATGAGGAGCACCGAAACAATGAGCAAGTAGATCAGGCTGCCAAGATAGAAGTATCAAAGATAGACTTAGACTGGCAGCACAAGAGAGAGCTGTTCCTAGCTCGATAGGCCCATGATGCTTCAAGACATCAAGGCAAGATGCCACCTATAAGTAGGCACGAGACCGAGGGGTAGATCTAACCATAGACAGTATCTCCCAAGTTATCCATGACTGTGAGACATGTGCTGCCATCAAACAGGCCAAGCAGGTAAAGCCCCTATGGTATGGGAGACAGTAGTCTAAATATAAGTATAGAGAAGCCTGGCAGATTGACTACATCACCCTTCCCCAGACCCGCCAAGGCAAGCGCTACGTGCTGACCATAGTAGAAGCCACCACTAGATGGCTGGAGACCTACCCTGTGCCCCATGCGACTGCCCGGAATACCATCCTAGGCCTTGAAAAACAAGTCCTTTGGAGACATGGCACCCCTGAGAGAATTGAGTCAGACAATAGACCCATTTCAAGAACAGCCTTGTAAACACCTGGGCTAGAGAACATGGCATTGAATAGATATATCACATCCCTTATCATGCACCAGCTGCCGGGAAAGTTGAACGATGCAATGGCCTGCTTAAAACCACCTTGAAAGCACTGAGTGGGGGTCCTTCAAGAACTGAGAGATTAATTTAGCAAAGGCCACATAGTTAGTGAACACCAGAGGTTCCAGCAACCGAGCAGGCCCTGCCCAGTCTGAGCCCCTGAGAACAATAGATAGAGATAAAGTTCCAGTGTACACATGAGAAGTATGCTGAGAAAAGCTGTTTGAGTTAATCCTGCCTCCAGCAAAGACAATCCCATCCGTGGGGTTGTCTTCGCTCAGGGACCAGGTTGCACTTGGTGAGTAATGCAAAAAGATAGACAGACCCGATGCATACCTCAAAGAGACCTTGTTTTAAGGTGAACTACCCATGCCACTGTATCCGTACCCACATCTGCATGTATATATGTATATAATTAAGGTAGTGCATGTATGTATATAGTTTAGCAGTTTAAATTCAAATGTAATATGTTAGTATGAGAAAAAATTCGGGGTAGATTAATGTTAGGGGTTAGACTTGTTTATCCTTTTCACCTATAGAATTTTTTCCCAAGGGTTGCAAGGCAACTGATTGCCGGGTACTTATGAGTGCTCAGGTGAAAACAAAGCATAGAAGCTGGCACTTGGCTACACCCTTGTCTCCAGGAGTTTCTCCCCGAGGGGTGTGGGGGGAGGGAGAAAGACGGGGCTGGGGGGGGGGCAGCTTCATTTTTAGTGTGGTCTGCGTCGGGAACGGACGGGGGCTGCCATTGCTGCGTGAGTTTCTCACTGGCACCACCGGGATCTGATCCTAGAGAGAGAGAGCTACCATCATCTGCTCGTGTGCCCAGATCCAGATTCCTCTTTTTGCTGCCCTGCTAGAGCTGCCTCGGCTGGGCATCCTGTCCCACTGCCTCGGCGCTGTTTTGGAGCTGCACTGCACCGCGGGCCCGCACTGGCCTCCGTGCCAGACCCCTTTGCCTTCTAGTGACTACTGACGGAGCTCTGAACTTCATCTGATCCACCAGCCCGGGATTCCCCACTGTTCCAGCTTAGTACTTTTCTTCAGAGTCCCCCAGAGACCAGACTGCCCCGGGTTTTGTAAGACCAAGCTCCGTCAAAGTCCCTGGTTCTTTTTTTTCGCTATTAATTGCTGTAGTTGTTGTTGTTTGTTTGCCCTGTTATACCTATTAGTAAAGAACTGTTATTCCTATTCCCATATCTCTGCCTGAGAGCCGTTTTAATTTTTCTAAATTATAATAATTTCAGGGAAGGGGATTTGAATTATCCATTCCAAGAGAGGCCCTGCCTCTCTTTAGCAGATACCTGTCTTCTTTCAAAACTAAGACAACCACCAACCCAATTCAAGAGAAGAATTGCACACACATGGAGGACTAATAGTCTCATTTAATACAGAGTGGGGATGGGAGGTCCTGGGGTTATGCACATGTATTGTATGTAAGATCTTGGGAAATAAATAGAGGGCAAAGAACTTTGTATAGTACCTTGTACAGCCCTTTGGAGACGACTCCCGTTCTGCCTGCAGGTGAATAAACATACCACTTTCTAACCTTAACTATTTACAAGATCATTGTCGGTGATCTTATCAGTTTTTAACAACTCATTCTGGCAACCCAGCCAGGAGGAGGCTCTGCTCGGCTCTAAGACCAGCTGAGGTGGAGGACCCACTTGGGGCACACCCCAGCATATTCCTGGAAGTGTGGACTCCCTGCCTGGACTGTCCATCCAGCAGCAGACAAGGACTCCTGACTACTAAAAACTATGGATAAAAGGGTATGTTTAAAACTGAGACCGTTTTAAACAATGACCTGTAAGGCATATGTGTGGTCAGGAAACGCCATCGGTAAGTTGTGGGAGACATCCCACACACAACTTGTGCCTCTGCAGTGTCTTGCAAGCTGAAATTGCAGTTGGTGTCTGCTCAGTTGTATTTGGTTGCCAGCACAGAGAGCTGCTGAGCTCTTGTACCGAGCCGGGGGGGCTCGGGCTGTGGTTGCTGGCAGAAGGGAATTTTGCCATTTGTTGTGCCATAGAGGGCTCAGTTTGCTGGCAATTTGGGGCTAGCAGTTACAAGGGCAAATCCTGGTCTATGGTTGTTATGCTGTGTGAATGTGTCCTGACTGCGAGAACAATTGTGAAAGAGTTTGTTGAGACGTGCTATTAGCACAAAGTGAGTGGGAATTTGGACCCGTGGTTCCGTTCTCAGGAAACTGAAACCGATGGGAAAAAATGAAGCAAGTGGGGACACATGATTAAAGCGTTTGATAGCGCTGCATGTTGTGTAAAACCCTTAATAAAAAGCCCCCTCCCCGCTGTGACTGTGGTGTGTGCGTACTTCGGTTCCGGGGGACGGTATTTACTGTAACACCCGGTGTTCATGTTAAAAGGGTCCGGACCCCCAGAGTTGTTCGGGCCTGGTGTTCAGGTGGTTTTGCTTGTGGAATTTGAGATACAGAGGTTGAGTGCTTTAGTATAAAGTGTTTGTAAGTGTTTGCCGCAGGAATAATAAGGTTGTGGTGCTAGTGTGCATGGAAGAGATTTTTTTTCGTGTGTAAGGCACTTGGAGTTGTGTTTTGGAGCTGTGGTGTATTTTTGAGGCAACACTGTGGTCTTGTGTCAAAAGTTGTAAGTGCAGCATACACTGACTGAGAAATAGTAAAAGTGGTTTGTTTGAAAGAGTTGATTTATCTCTGAGAGCTGAGATGTGAACATTTTTGAAGTAGATCGGGGATAGAAAAAGGACAGGACCAGTCTGGCAAGGAAGAGTAGAAGCCTTCGATAAGGGCTTAGATGTGATTTTAGGTACGGAGGCTGTGTTTGTAGATGCTGATTGCTAGAATTAAAATAGAGATAGTTTGGGTCTGAGAATTCTATCTGGTCAGACGAATAGAGGGAATTCCTCTCCTTGAGTGGTTTCGGCTCGACTCATTTGGACTCGAGAGTTTGTGAATTCAGTGAACTGGTGGATAGACAGGGGAAATGAGAGAATATATTTGGATAGTTTCTATCAGATGTTGGCTGGAGGACTAGTGGCGTTGGATTGGGAGCAGGAGGCTGTGGAGAATTTAGAAAGTCAAGAAGAAGTGAATGGAATAGCTTGTATTTGTGGGAATTTTCCTGCAGCTTTTGGTGCATTTAGAGGTTTGCATTGTGCTGAGCCGTTTAAACTGAAGATCATAGTCAGAGACACTAACTAGTTACAGTTAGAAAGTGGAATGTTATTAACACCAGCGGGCGGCACAGGACTCATCTTTGAAAGGTGTGCCTGCCCTGTACAAGGTTCTTTGCCCTCTATTTATTTCTTAAGATCTTACATACAATACAAATGTGCATAACCCCAGCACCTCCCATCCCTGCTCTGTATTAAAATGAGGCTATTAGTCCTTCATGTGTGTGCAATTCTTCTCTTGAATTGGATCAGTGATCTCAAAGGATGAAGTCAGGAGAGTCTTCATCAGGTCTCTGTGACCCTCTGGAACAATCCAAGGTCCCCTGCTTTTTGATTGATTGATATAAAGTCCAGGTGCTGGTCATTGTTCTTACTGGTTTTAATCTGTTCTTATAATGGTTCACTTACTCCATTTCCTTCTAAAATCAAAACTGAAATGAGCTCAAAATGGCAAACAATACATCAATTAGTTCTTTCTTAAAAAACTGATAATCATTAACCTATCGTTTGCTTATCTAACTTGCATCCTGATCAATATGAATTGCTTCTAACCCTTAGCCAAAATCTTAACTCTTTAAAATCATGGTTCACTAGTTCCTTCCAATCACTCCCAGTATGGTCCCAGTTGCCTCCAGGTAGACCAACCCCCTCAGTCCCAGTATGATGCCATTTGCTCCCAGCATGCTCCCAGTTGCTCCCAGTCACCCCCAGTATGGGGGATGATGTGCAGGGTATGTTCCCAGTCGCTCTCAGGTACTCCCAGTGTTAGTCCAGTCTCTCCCAACAGGATCCAAAGATGAGCCCAGTGTGGTCCCAGTCACTGCCAGTATGAACCAGTTGCACCCCACATGGTTCCAGTTGCTTCCTTTCACCCTCACTTTTGTTCCTGTCACTCCCAGTCTCTCCCAGTGTACCCCAGTTCCTTCCAGCATGATCCCATTTGCTCACAACCACTCCCAGTCACATTTACCGCCAGTATGATCCCAGTCACCTCCAGCATGACCCCAGTTCATCCCAGTATAAGCCCAGTTGCTTCCAATCAGCCCCAGCATGCACCCAGTCACTCCCAGTTCCTCCCAGTTGTCCCTAGCATGATCCCAGTTGCTCCCAGCTGCTCCTGGTCAGCCTCAGCATGGTCCCAGTCACTCCCAGTATATCCTAATTTCCTCCAACATGGCCCCAGTTGCCCCCTGCAGGCTCCTGACTCCCAGTATGATCCCAGTATGATCGCAGTCTCCCCTGGAGTGATCCCAGTTGCTCCCAGTATGATCCCAGTGTGATGTCAGTACAACCCAGTGCAATCCCAGTCACTGTATGATCCCAGTACAAACCAGTCACTCCCAGTGATGCCATTTCTAGGGCACACACACACACACCCATTCTGACTGGTCCCGGCTCCATCCCCACTTCATCTACGAGCTGTGAGATGTTTGAAGAATGGAGGAGGAGGAGGAGGAAGGAGGGAGGAAGAGGTGGAGTGGCAGCAGGGGGAAGAAGAGGAGAGGAAGAACGAGGCAGCTCCAGTGCTCCCTGAACTCGTAGCCCCCTGGGACCATCACCTCCAATCCCACAGGTGCCTGGGGAGGGGGACCTTACCCCAAATACCCCAGGGCGGGAGTCCCTGTCTTTGGGTTTTTTTTGGGGGGGATGTTTGGAGCTTGCAGGGCTCCAAAGCCGAGCCTCAGATGCTCCTCGGGGACACATCGGGGGGTCCCTAGGAGGTGTTTTTGGGGGGTCCCAGTGGTAGCACAGCCCTGGTGGTGGGTGAGGGGATGCTGGTCCCCCATGGTGGGGGTTGGGCTTTGTGGGCCAGGCCCTCTGAGCTCTGCCGGGGCCACGTGAGAGCTGGGCAGGAGCAGGGGTACGGGGGGACACCGGGTTTGGGGAGCCCCGGGAGAGCCGCGACTTCCCTGAGTGGGACCCCCAAGAGAGGAAATGCCAAAACCCCAAAGCGGGGACCCAGTGATGGGGGAACCCATGGGATTCCCTGTACCTGGCCTGAGGTGATGGGCTGGAGGGTTGGGATGGCCGGGAAAGGGGTTCAGGGGTCCCGGTGCCAGAAGTGGCTGCTCCCAGTGTGAGCCCAGTTGCACCCTCTGTGTGGTTCCAGTTTCCTCAGCACTTCCAGTATGAGCCAGTCACTGCCAGTCATTCCCCATTATGTTGCCATTTGGCCTTAGCTCAGTACTAGTTGCTCCCAGTTGCCCCCAGTTGCCCCCACTTTCATACCGTTCTCCCAGTTGCCCCTAGCATAGTCCCAGTCACTCCCAGTATGATACCAGTCACTCCCAGAAGGGCCCCAGTCACTCATGCTTGTGCCCAGTTGCCCCCAGCATGGTCCCAGTTCCTCCCAGATCATGCCAGGTGGCTCCCAGTATGTCCCGGTCACCCCCTGCATGGTCTCAGGCACTCCCAGTATATCCCAGTTGCACTGAACTATCTCGTAGTCATTGCCAGGCACTCCTAATTACCTCAGCATGATTCACTTGGCCCCTGCTTTATCCCAGTCACTGCCAGTACATCCCAGTTGTCACCAGCATGCATCCTGTCATTCCCAGTTCCTCCCAGGGCATCCCCAGTAGGCTCCCAGCATGGGTTTGGTAGTTCCCAGTAACTCCAAGTCAGGGTGCATTGAAACTCACTATAATCCAAAAATGATTTCAGTCACTCTCAGTATGATCTCAGTCACTTACAGTCTAATCCCAGTAACTCCCAGTATGATTAAGTGGCCCCCAGTGTAACCCCTGTTGCTCCCTGTCAATTCCAGCATGACCCCAGTAGACTCCAGGATGATCTGTGTGACTCCCAGTCTCTCCCACTATATCCCAGTCACTCCCAGCATGCTCCCAGTCATTCCCAGTTCCTCCCAATTGCTTTCAGTGTGATTCCAGTTGCTCACAGCCACTCCCAGTCAATCCCAGTTGGAGTCCAGTCACCCTGGGTTTGACCCCAGCTGCTGCCAGAATAGTTCCAGTTGTTCCCAGTTCTTCCCAGTGTGGTTCCATTGTCCCCAGTATAGTTACGGGCACTTCCAGTGTATCCCAGTTTCCTCAGGAAGGTTCTGGTTACCTCAGAATGATCCCAGTCTTTCCCAATTACTCCCAGTTGCCTCCAGAATGATCCCAGTTTCTGGCAGTAGCCCAAAGTGTGGTCCCAGTTGATCCCAGTATGACCCCAGTTTCCCCACATGTGGTCTCAGTTCCCTCAGCATGGTCCCAGTCCCTGCCAGTAGACCCCAGTTGCTCCCAATGTGTCCACATTTTCCTCCCAACAGTAGCTCCCAGTAACCCCCAGTCAGGATCTGTTCACACCCATTGTAATCCCAGGGGCTCCCAGGATGAACCCAGCAGGACCCAGTCACCCCCAGTTTGGTTCCAGTCACCCCCAGTACAACCCCAGTTACTTCCAGATACTCCCAGTATTATTCCAGTCATGCCCTGAGTGACTCCCAGGCACTCACAATTTGAGATCAGTGTCTCCCAGTAACCTCCAGCCTGGTTCAAGTCACAGCCAGCACCTTTCCAGTCACTCCCGGTCTGGTTCCAGTAAGATCCCAGTATGACCCCAGCATGGGCACAGCTGGTCCCATTTACCCCCACTGTGGTTTCAATCTCTCGCAGTGTATCCCAGTTGGTCCCAGCATGTTCCCAGTCACTCCCAGTTGTCCTCAGTTGCTTCCAGCCTGATTCCAGTTGCTCACAGCCACTCCCAGTCACCCTCAGTGCAGTCCCAGTTGCTGCCAATATGATCCAGTATGATCCCAGTCTCCCACAGCATGGGCCCAGGCTCTCCCAGTGTGATCCCAGTAGGATCCCAGTTGCCCCCAGGCACCTTGCAGAGCCCCAGCCATGCTGTTTGCCCCCAGCCTGCCCACGGCCAGCCTGGGGCTGCTCCCGGGCCTTTTCTGTGCTCAGCATTGGCCTGGGCAAAGTGTTCTGGAGAGAGCCTGGGCAAGGAGCCTGCAGCCCCCAGGCCCTGGCCTGAGGCGTCAGCGCTGCCCCAGCAGTGCCCATGGCCTGTCCCTGCTGCAGCCCCGGATCTGCCAACCCCAGCACTGTGCCCGGCCCTGAGAGCACTCAGGCCCTACAGCAACACCAGGGCCAGCAGGGCAGCGGGGCAGGGCCACGGCAGCAGCACTGGCAACACCAAGGGCTGCTGCTGCTGCTGGGCACAGCTGCTGTGCCAGCACTGATCTGCCCCCAGCTCTGCACACAGACATTGCTGCTGCAGCTGCAGAGAAGGGAACAAAATGGGCACCTCTGCAGAGAACTTGGCTGGGAGATCCTTGAGTTCATTTGAAGCCACAAAGAATGCATCCCCTCATTGACAGAGTCTGTGGCCAAAGGGAAGGTGAAGAGAAATAAAATGAGAAATGGCACAAACAATGATATTTCTTTGTGGAGTATATTAAAACCATAAAACACAGTAAGAAACTCCACTGCTAAACCAACAAGACTTTTCAAAGATGCATTTTATTACAAGTGATTTAAAGAAATTGGACAGCAGTTTAATGTTCCTGAACACATCCAGTCATCAGTCTCCACACTGCAGCCTTCAGCTCCTGGTTCCTCAGGCTGTAGATGAGGGGGTTCAGGGCTGGAGGCACCACCGAGTACAGAACTGACAGGGCCAGATCCAGGGGTGGAGACGAGATCGAGGGTGGCTTCAAGTAGGCAAAAAAGCCAGTGCTTACAAACAGAGACACTACAGCCAGGTGAGGGAGGCAGGTGGAAAAGGTTTTATGCAGTCCCTGCTCAGAGGGGATCCTCAGCACAGCCCTGAAGATCTGCACATAGGAGAAAACTATGAACACAAAACAACCAAATAAAAAACAGATGCTAACTGCAATGAGCACAAGTTCCCTGAAGTGGGATTTGGAGCAGGACAGCCTCAGGATCTGGGGGATTTCACAGAAGAACTTGTTCACGGCATTGCCATGGCACATGGGGAGGGAAAATGTATTGGCTGTGTGCATGAGAGCATTGAGAAAGGCACTGGCCCAGGCAGCTGCTGCCATGTGGGCACAAGCTCTGCTGCCCAGGAGGGTCCCGTAGTGCAGGGGTTTGCAGATGGACACGTAGCGGTCGTAGCACATGATGGTCAGCAGGGAAAATTCTGATGTAATAAAAAAACAAAAGAAAAATATCTGTGCAGCACATCCTGTGTAGGAGATGGTTCTTGTGTCCCAGAGGGAATTGTGCATGGCTTTGGGGACAGTGGTGCAGATGGAGCCCAGGTCGGTGAGGGCCAGGTTGAGCAGGAAGAAGAACATGGGGCTGTGCAGGAGGTGGCCGCAGGCTACGGCGCTGATGATGAGGCCGTTGCCCAGGAGGGCAGCCAGGGAGATGCCCAGGAAGAGGCAGAAGTGCAGGAGCTGCAGCTGCCGCGTGTCTGCCAATGGCAGCAGGAGGAAGTGGCTGATGGAGCTGCTGTTGGACATTTGCTGTCTCTGGGCATTGGGTGCTGCCATGGAGAAAAGGACAGTGAAGAGTTAGAGGAGATACCTGTAACCACAATCAAAGCCATTTCCCATACACCCTCCTCCTGGAACATACAAAAAGCTTTTTGTGTTTAAAAGTTCTGGAGTTTTCTCTTTAAGATCCCTACATATCTCTCCTGATATTCTTGGATATCAAACTCTAAGCATTTCTGCTGCCCCAAGGGAGAACACAGCAAGTTCTGTGAGGCAAAGTGATTAGTGGAGAATGAGGGGACATGGTCTGTCATTCTGACCTGTTCAGAATTTCTCTGGGCTTTGGCCTTTTTTAGGTTGAGGGTGATCAGCTTCTCTTGTTTCCCCTAAAAAATCACCAGGTACTGCTGAGAGCAGATGGATCCACCACGGCCCACTCCACATTAGTAGCCAAGGACTCCTGTTGTTCGTTTCACCAAGCCAACAGCATTTTCAGTGTCACAACACCTCTGCCTTTCCCTGTGTCTCTCAGAGAACAGAAAGACGCTCCAGGACAGGTTTGCATCCTGCATTGAAGCTCCCAACTTGGACTGGAATCTCAGGGAAACTTCCAAGTGTCCTTGTGGTGGCACCGGACTAAGGGAGATGCAGCTCCTGCCCTGGCTGCACTGACAGCATTGCCCACAGCCGGGCACTGGGGACAGCGTCACCCTGAGCCAGCTGTGCCCCCTGCCAGAGCCCCCCAGTGCCGGGCAGCTGCTCCCAGCCCTGTGCTCTGCAGAGGGAACTGGGCCCGGGGCTGCACAGCTGCCCCACAGCTCTGCTCTCTGCTGCAGCTCTGCCTGCACAGGAGGGGCTGCACGCCTTGGAGCCCTGGCCCTGAGGGCAGAGGCTTGGCTGGGGGACAGGAGGGAGGGGCTTGTTCAGAGGGAGGGGCTGCACTGCAGGGGCTCCTATGGAGATCTCTAAACTCTCCCTGCTACAACATTTCAGGCTTTTGTTTTCACTCACTGCCTCATCTTCTCTCTGCTTCCTGCAGATTTTCCTCCTGCAGGTGTTTCCCTGTGCCTGAGCTCTCCCTGCCAGCACTCCCAGAGCCCAAATCTCTGTGCACTCTCCTTGGCCCTACAGAACCCTGCCTGTTTGCAGGGCACTGGCTGGGGGCAGGTTCTGTTGGCAGCTTGGAGAAAGGACAGCTCAGACTAAGCCTGATCACTGAGTGTTCAGGTTTCCCAGGAACTTGTCAAAATTAGGGATAACTATATCATTTGTTCTCCCTCTCCCCTATTATCTTATATATGAAATATAAGGTAATATTTAGATAATAGATTATAAGATAATAATAACAGTCTTAAGAAATAGTCCTAAGAATAGTCTTAAAAAATGTCTTCATTTTTAAAGAAATCCTTGTCTTGGAAATATTCTCTGTGTGGGCAGAAGCTCTCACTGTGTCAGACCTTCATGAGCATTTCACTTCCCCTGCACCAGAAATACTCAGAGTTGTACTCACACAGTCTGTAGGCATTGGGATGCTGCAGCTTGAGGAGATCACTGCAGGAGCTGCAGCTGCATTGTCCTGCAGCCAGAGGTTCCTGTGCCAAGGGCTGGCAGTGATTCTCCCCCAGTCCCTTCTCAGCACCTTCCCAGCCCTGAGTGATTAAAGCTCTCTGTGCCTGTGTGCTGTGCCCGGGGTGGCTGCAGGCAGTGCCCCAGCCCTGCTGGGCTGGCAGAAAAGCTGCTCATCCAGAGAAATGTGTTTTTAAGCTCTTCTTGGTTGCCAGGAGCTGCCTCTGGATGATGAGCTCAGCCCAGCTCATTAGCACAGACACAGCACAAGGACTTTAATGACCCTCTCAGGGCTTTGTGCTGAGGCCCTGAACATCAGTCCCTGAGAGGGAGCTGAAGAAACCTCTCAAGAACTCCAAGTCTGAAGCCAACTCCAAAGTTTCTGGAAGTTTTAATGGGTCCCACTGAGGGACACGACACAGAAAGTGTCCCCAGGCCCCAGGCAGAGCAGAGAACTGCAGGCAGTGATGACAGGTGGGGACAAAGAGAAGCCAAGTCTGGTGCCCTGGGCCACAGCAGCCTCTGTGCCACCAAGGCACTGAGGAGACCCTGTCCTGAGCCCTGGGCCTCCTGGCACAGCCCCAGCAAGGCTGGCACTGTCAGCCCCTGTGCTGCCCTCAGCATCCCTCCCTGCCAGTGCCTCCAGATGTGCTGGAAGGAGTCCTGGGAAGGAGCCTGGTCAGCAATGGCCTGGGGGCTCCTTCATGCTGCAGGACTGCAGGTTTTCCAAGGCTTGGGTTTGGCTTTGCCTTGGAGTTCTGAGAGTTCTGCATCCTGCTCCATTCTGCTTTAATGAGTCCCTTGAGATTCTTAGCCAGTAACAAAACTCAGTGGGGCTCATTATTACTTTGACATACTCAAGATGTTTAAGGTACTTTGGATTTTCCTTCCCACACTGAGTCTCCAATTTTGTGTAATCCTGGCCTCCAATTCTCCCCTCCAAGGAGTCCATGAGGAGCCTGAGTTGGGGATGGACCTCAGGTGGACCCACTAATGATTCAAGACACTTTGTGTGTCTGCTCTGACTTTGACTCCTGGCAAGGTTTGTGCAATCTCCTCTCAGGCCCTGAGGTTCCAGGGCTCAGCACCAAATGCACCACGGGGCTCGTTAGGATCAAGCAAGTCCTGACAAACCACGGCTGTGCCTTGATTTCCCTCTGATCTGGTGCTGTTGATTAGGAAGGTTTCCTGCTGCAGTTATGGAGAAATATATCAAAGACATTTGGAAATATATATTCCTATTTTAAAGGTTGTATTTTATTACTTTTCTTATTACTCATGAGGTGATTTCAGCATTTAGTGACTAATACTGACCCAGGGACTCTCCTTTGGAGGTCTGGCCTGCTCAGAGAAGCTGTGCCTTGAGGTCTGACCCAGTGTGGACAACCTTGCTCTACATTCCCCAACCCCATCCTGTCTCTCCTCACTCCCCTGGGACCTGCTTTGCTTGGAGAACTGGCTGCACTCAGGCAAAGAGGGGTTTTCGTCCTTTTTTATCAATCTAGGACTCCTAAGTTTCAGACAATCTCCTCAAGTGCTAATCGTTAAAAACCAATATGATTATGGACAAAGACCCTCTAAGTAAAGTTAGAAAGTTGAATGCTTATTAACACCAGAGGGTGTCCTGGGAGTTGTCTCGTCCCAAGATCTTACATAACAATGCATATGAATAACTTTAGCACCTCCCATCCCCGTTCTCTATTCAAATGAGGCTATCAGTCCTTCATGTGTGCGCAGTTCTTCTCTTGAATTGGGTCAGTGTTCTCAAATTAGGTCAGTGGTCTTGAAGGATTAAGTAAGGATTGTCTTGCTCAGGCCTCTGTGACCCTCTGGCACAATGCAATGTCCCCTGCTTTATGATTGATTGATACAAAGTCCAAGTGCTGGTCATTGTTTTACTGGTTTTAATCTGTTCTAATAACAGTTCACTTATTCCACTTCCTTCTATAAACAATACTAGAACGAGCTCATCATGGCAAACAATACATCTATTAGCTCTAGTTAAAGCATCTGATAATCCTTAACTTATCTTTTGCTTATCGAACTTACATCCTGATCAATATGAATTGCTTCCAACCCTTAGCTAATATCTTGATTCTTTAAAATCATGATAATTTCCCCGCTCTTTCTTCAAGGTTAGTAAATTCTTCTACTAATATATAGATTCTTCATTATCTAGCCAAGCTGTCCAATAGGTGTCTCTAAAAACTGTACCATATGCTCTTGATATTGAAGGTAAAGCTGCTGCTCACTGCAGCATTCTCCAATTCCAAACAAGTATTGAAACAGACAAGATCAAACTTTGTCCAACTAAAATGAGCAAAACAATAATTGGATGAACTAAGGTATTGAGTAAGCCAGTTGCTGTTGGTGACCACCCAAAAAACACATCCCAACAATGATGGGATGGGCCTTCTTCTGACCTTTTCAATACTATCTGTATAGTCTCTGTCTCATGGTGCATTGTAATCAGGGTTCTGTTTCCATCATCTTTAATTTCTTTAAGAATTTTCTTTAATTCATTTTGTTTCAATAATTGTGCAACCAAGGTTAAGTTCATCCCTTATGGTCACAGGAGATATTTCTTGAACAGTAGTCAAGTTTGCCTTTTTATGTTGGTGTGATATGACAGGTGCCTGATAGGAAATTAGATTAAAAAATAATTAAAAATTATAAGAAATAAATGATTAAAAATTCATCATCCCCTACATTGCCTTCACATATAAACTCCAATTCTTCCTTCATTGAGCAGGGTTCTAATAGTTCACCACCTTCCTTCAACTTTCCATGCCCACATTCTGTGTTCAGAAGGATATAGTACAGTCCCCTCATGATTTAGCCCTAAAGAAAGAATGTTTTATATAATATTTATATATTATTATTACTATTTATTCATTATTATTCATTATTCTTCATTATTTTAATATATAATATATATTATTATTCTTCATTATTATTCAGTATAATTATTTATTCAGTATTATTATTTTTATTCAGTAATTTTGTTCATGATCCTGCTCTTCTATGTTTTCCCATTTTGGTAATATAATAATAATAAATTAAAAGTTATAATAAATATAATATATAATATATATAATAAATATAGTATATTAAAATGTAATATTAATATAATATACAATAAATATATAATAAATATATATTATATAATTAATATATATACTATATAATATATATAAAATATTCTTATTGTATATAAAATATATATAATAGAAATATAAATATATATAATACAAAAATAGAAAAAATTATTTAAAATATGTAAATATATAAAATATATAATATAAATATAGAAATAAATGTATATAATAATGAAATATAATATAAAAATATCATTATAAAAATAATAAGGTTTTTTTGATAACTTTTACTAGGTGGTACCTGATGCCAATAAGGAAGATTGTAGAGGTTGTTTCAATTTAACCATATCACTGCCCATTACTATCAATTTGTTCATTAATGCTTCTGAACCACGGTGTTTAGAACCCCTGGTCCCTCCCCCAGTAACCCAGTGAGATCTCTCTTCTGTCTGGACATGTAAGGCACACGCTTCTGCAGCCAGGTGGTCCAACCCATAAAAGAGATCTTTAAAAATGGAGCCCACTCAGGTTGAATGGCAGAGGCATTCACTTGCATTGCCATCTCTACCCGTTTTAATGACCACTTTGGACTAACTAGCAATTTTTCAATTCCTGTCTTCTTAACAGCAAATGGCCCAGTTTTGGTAATTATGGGAGCTATGGGTTCTAAAGTGATTTGAGTAGCTGTGGTTTCTCTTAGTGTTGGCATTGGTGGAGTAATCTTAACCTCATCTTTTCAGGGATCAGTACAAATCTGAGTTATATTAAAGTCAGTCCTAAAATCCTTAATTGCAAAACCTTCTATTTTGAGTCTAAACTCAGAACAGTTGGTTAAACATTTGTCACAGCATTCAGGACCAATTCAGATAGGTTTCATGGGTCCTTGATGAGATTCATGGAATCCATCCTGGACAAACAAATATTCACATCCCCAAATATTTCTTCCTTCCCACACACAGCTGCATTTGTAACTTTTAACATCTGACTCAGAGACTTAAGGGAGTCAAAATCATGAGCTTTCCCTTGGCACTCATTATATACAAGTGGTGCTGCCTTAGCTGTGGCTATAGCCATGGTCACAAATGCCACAACTCTCCAGGCTATACCTACCTGATTATCCATTACAACTACAAGCCTTTCTATTCCTTGGAGAGTTGTTAAACTATACTTATCCTTTCACCCACACTGTATTTATTTTCCTGAGAAAGTTTTCATTTCAATTCATTGTCACCCAGTATAACTTTCCAAAGTCCCTCAGGAGCCTTCTTCACTCAGGAGTGATGGATCCAGGTGCTTTGTTCCTTGATTTTGATTGCAATAAAGGTGGTGAGGAGCACTTGGAGTGGTCCCTCCCACTGTAGTTCCAGAGTCTTTTCTGCAAAAGCCTTCACATACACATAATCCCCAGGCTGTACATGATGTACTGGCCCATCTAATTCTCTGCTTCGAGCCCCAGCCACATATTCCTCAATTTCCCTAAGTGGTTTGTTTAGGGCCATCCTATATCTGTGTAGGGTTTCTTCCCCTGCTTGAGTGGGTGTTGTCCCTTCTTGAATTCCATATGGCCTTCCATACAATATTTCAAAGGGACTTATTTCTTCTTTTATTCTTGGTTTGGTCCAAACCCGTAGCAATGTTAATGGAAGAGCCTGAGGCTAAGGTAACTTTGCCTCTTGTCACAGTTTTATAATTTGCTGCTTAATCCAATGATTCATTTTCTCTACTTGGCTGCTTGACTGTGGATTATGTGGAGTGTGAAGTTCCCAGTCTATGCCCAAATGGAGGCTAATTTGCTGCACAATTTTTGAAATAAAATGTGGGTCCCTACCTGAGGATATTGTGGCTGGAACTCCAAAACGTGGTATTATTTCCTGTAACAATGCTTTGGTTACCTCCTGTGCTTTGGCAGTTCTGGTAGGGAAAGCTTCTGGCCACCCTGAAAAGGTATCTGTAAACACCAATAGGTATCGATACCCTCCTCTCCTGGGTAGTTCTGAAAAATCAATTTGCCATTGCTGCCCAGGCCCATATCCTTTCCCAATTTGCCCAAGCTTTGGTTCAGGAATACTTTAGGGATTAGTTTGGAGGCAAAGGCTACATTGGCGAGTCACCTGAATTACTGCATTTTGCAAGTTTCTGGCTATGATTCTGTCTTTCACATAATTGTACAGGGCATCTATTCCCCAGTGTGTTTTCTCATGTTTCTCTTTCACTAATGGCCATAGCATGTAAGAGGGGATCACAAGCCTTCCTTTCACTTCATCTGTAACAGCCCATCCCTTCTGCTTATAACTTCCGTTTTCTTTCTTAATAAGCCTCTTGTCCTTTTTGCTCTGTCTTGGCTTACCTTCAATGGAAATTTGCCCATCTGGAATTAAGGCTGCCTCTACTGTTTCAACAAATACCTCACCTTTAGCTGCTTCTTTTGCCTTTGTGTCTGCCAGCTCAATTCCTTCCTCCAATTCAGAGCTCACTTTTTGGTGTGCCTTGATGTGCATGATGGGTACCTTTTCGGGTAGCTGGACTGCTACTCCAACAGTTTTATTATCTCTTGTGCATGTTTAATACTTTAACCTTTTAAGTTCAACAGTCCTCTTTCTTTCCAGATGGCTCCATGTGTATGAGCCACCCCAAATGCATACTTGAATCAGTGTAAAATAAATTTTCTTTCCTTTTGCCAATTCTAAAGCCCGGGTTAAGGCAATTATTTCAGCCTTCTGTGCCGAAGTGTTGGCTGGTTTTGGCCCAGACTCTGTTACCTCTCTGCTCATGGTAACTGCATACCCAGCATGTCTTTTTCCACTGATCTCATAGCTGCTTCCATCAGTAAACCAGGTCTCAGTGTCCTCGAGAGGGATGTCCTTCAGGTCTGGGTGACTGGAGTAAGTGGCTTCGATGGTCTCCAGGCAATCATGGATCACTGCTTCTCCCACTCTCCCACTGAGGAAGGAAGCTGGGTTCACAAGATTGGTTACCACAATATCTACATCATCTTGTTCTACCAATTGTGGCTTGGTATTTCAAGAATCTCTGCAGGGAAAGCCAGTGTCCACCTTTTACTTCCAGGACTGCAGACACCGTGTGGACACTAGCACAGTCATCTTCTGGCCTAGGGTGAACTTGAGTGCTTCTTGAATATTCACTGCCACTGCTGAAACGGCTCTGAGACACCCTGGCCATCCCTTGGCTGCTGCACCCAGCTGCTTAGAGAGGAAGCAACTGCCCTGCCATACGGGCCCAGGTCTTGTGCTGGTATTCCCAAAGCAATCCCCTGCTTTTCCTGAGAAAACAAAAAGAATGGTTTACTCACG
>JAJEOU010000023.1:35072-73844 GCA_021534815.1 Acrocephalus arundinaceus
GACATCCCAGGGCACCTTGGGTTGCAAAGGCACACCATCTGTCACAGGCACTCACGAGGGCTCCACGGTGACATCCCAGGAGTCCCCAGGCTACCAAAGAGCCAGGGTGTCCCAGACACTCCCAGGGGTTCCTGTCATGGGCAGAGTGGGAGCTTCAGGCAAAAGCTTGATTTTTTCATTGGAGAAAACTCCTGCTGAGTCAATAGGTGGAGAAATGACACCCAAAAACCACCATGATCCTCAAATTCCTCCCAGACACCTAGACTTTACAAATTCCATCTAAAACAGGAGAGTGGGTGTAGATGGATCCAATCCTAGACCCAGATTTTGTCAAAGGTTTATGTGTAAAAGACTGAACAAGTGGAATTGAACTATAATGCAATTTGTCCCACAGGATTAACAATGAAATACCAGATATGTTCTTATAAATATAGCAATGATTGATTCTGATAATGATTAGACTGAAAGACCTAATTACACTACCAAGTAAATTTAAAAAAGTTATTTACTTCACAGTATAGGAGATACACAATTAAAAGAATACAGTGCTCTAGGAAGCAATTTTCAAGTAAACAGGGCCTGTTGGAGTTGTTTGAGCATATTGTATGCAGAGCCTCCTGCTCCAGCAGGAACTGCCTTTCCTGTGCCAGGACCAGGGCAGATCCTGCTGCAGGAAAAGCCCCAGGCCAGCCCCAAGACAGTGAAGGCCTCAGGCACAAGTGCAGAGTGCCGTGCTGGCAGCTGTGCAGGGAGAGCCTGAGGCACCAAAGGCACCTTGGCAGCAGCAGCTGCTCCCAGGCCATGGCCACAAGCCTCCTTGGCAGCCCGGCCTGGTGGCCAGCACTGCAGAGCTGCTGCTGCTTCAGGCTCCTTTCTGCCTGGGCTCTGCCCCAGCCCACAGAGTGTGACCTCAGCCCTGAGCCTGGCACAGCCGCTGCACCTGAGCCCTGCAAAGCCTCAAGGTCACCTGGGCCAGCCTGGCTCTGGCAGCCCCTGGGGAAGGCAGGGCCAGCAAGGCCAGAGAAGGGGCTGCCTTTGCCTGCTGCATGTGGGCTCCAGCAGACAAGGAGGAGTCAAGGCAGTGCATGGAGTCCAGGGAGCAGCCCCTTCTCCCCATGCATCCTGGAATGTGGAGCAAGGTTGACCACACTGGGTCAGACCTCAAGGCACAGCTTCTCTGAGCAGGCCAGACCTCACGAGGAGAGACCCTGGGTCAATATCAATCACAGAATGCTGCAATCACCTCTGCTCTAAAGAGAAAAAGACACCCTTGAAAATTGGAATATGGATTTCTTAGAAGATTTTGAAATATTTCTCCAAACTCTAGGAAAAAAGACTTCCTAATGAACTGCACCAGACCAGAAGGAAATCAAGGCACAGCCATGGTTTGTCAGCACTTGCTTGATCCTAATGAGCCATGTGGTGCATTTGGTGCTGAGCCCTGAAGCTCAGGGACTGACAGGAGATTGCACAATCCTTTCCAGGAGTCAAAGTCAGAAAAAAACCCAAAGTGTCTCAAGGCATTTGTGGGTCCCACTATGGTCAATCCCCAGCACAGGCTCCTCATGAGGTCTGTACAGAAGAGAACTGGAGGCCAGGATTGCACAAAAACTCTCAGAGACTCAGAGTGGGATGGAAAATCCAAAGGAAAATTCAAAATATCTTAAAAATCTTGAGTATCTCAAAGCATTACTGAGACCCACTGTGTGTCAGTGCAAAGCTCTCAAGAGACTCATTAAAGCAGATAATTGGAGTCCAGGATTGCACAAAAACTTCTCAAAGACTCAGTGGCAAAAAGAAGTATTTAAATTAACCCTGAGTTGTGGAGAATTTAGCAAATGAATGGCTGCATAGCAAAGGCCATATTTAATATCAAATTGGTTAGAGTGTAGCTGAGGGCTACGTGACCTACGGCAAGAAAACACTGCCCTTGAGCACAGAGGTTCCATAGCAACGGGGAAGTCAAGAATACATGGTATATGGGAAAGTACAAAAAAGTTAAGAAAGTTGCAACTGCAAGGCTAACTGCAAAAATACGTGCATTATAAAAGACATAGCCAATCGTGACCTATACTTTTGCAATATGTATGAGCTAATTAGTGTCTGTATAAATATGATAACATTGAAAACAATAAACGAGGCTTGTTGATCAAGATAGCATGAGACTTGTCTCCCGTGGCGTCTTCCAACAAATGGTGACCGACGACGTGATAACGCCCTGTCGTTTCTGCTGGCCAGAAGAAAACGGGGGACACGCTACCACGATTGTTGGAGGCTGCGTTGGGTTCGGGTCCTGCAGCTAGAGGGACGACTACAGAGCGCAAAAAGGGGCTCCGAGTCCCGAGTGACCACAGCGGTGGGCTCGGCCGATACGTGCCGCCGAGACCTGGAGGGGCTGCAAACGAGTTGACGTCAGCATGGACAGGCAAGTGGCATATGATTTATTCACAGCATTTCTAAGGAAAAGGCAGATTAAGGGGATAGACTTAGATAAGGAACTCCCCTTGCTTCTTAAGTTTGCTACCTCTTACGGTTTCTTTGTTAATCCTCATACTGTTCATGATGTGGGGGAATGGAGAAACCTCGTGGATAAGCTCTGGGAGTTAGTATTAGAAGATGATAAATCCGCTAAAAAGATGAGTAAATTGTGGAAAGTGGTGCAAAATGAATTGTTAATGAGTCAGGCAGGAAAGAGGGCAGCTGAGGAGGTGAAAGTTGCACAAGAAAGGAGTAAGGATTATGGATTGCAGTGGAATGCTAGCGCTCCAAACCCCCCCGCTTTTACAACAGTCAATTTGCCGGCTCCGGCACCATCTGCACCCCCTTGGAAGGAGGCAGACGACACTGTTAATGAGCCCGAAAGGTCAGCTCGTTGTCCTCCCCAGGCGGCCAACCCCCCCGGAAAACCTGAGCCTGTCCCAGGGGCTGAATCTGACCCCGCGGAGGCTACGGCTAGAGAAAGGTGTGAGCTGTGGACTAGGCAAGCCCGGCGGGGGGTGGAGGAGGGAGACAAAAGAGAGCCATGGAGAAAATTAAAACGCCAGGGGGTACGCCCATTTACATGGGGATAAAACAGGGGAGGGAGGAGTCACTAGGCACCTTCGTAGATAAACTAATGGATGCTATAACAAAAGCTGGTGTGGCTGAATTTATGCAAGGGGCCTTACTAAAACAATGTGTGTTACAGAATTGTAATTCCTCAACTAGAACCCTTATTAATACTATGCCAGGGGACTGGACAATCCTGGACTTATTAGAGAAGGCAGCCTCCCTTCCGTCGGGTTCTCAGGCTTTTTTAGTGGATGCTTTGCAAAAGATAGGGGAGGGGTTACAAGAGCAGGCAAAGTCATTACAGGAGCAGTCAAAAGCCGCGCAAACTCAGGTCCTGGCAGCTCTTGCGCCCCTCCAAGTGGCCACTGCGGAGAACTCCCGCCCTCGCTCAACCAACAATAGCCGTGTGAAATGTTTCCGCTGCGGAAGCTTTGGACATGTTCGCCGCGAGTGTGGAGCGACAGGAGTCTGGTGTGGAAAATGCCAATCCAATACACACAACACTAGTGCCTGCCGCAGGAAACCGGGAAACTCGAGAAGCAGCGCGGGCAGTTGCCGCATGAGGACACAAACTGCAGCTGCAATGCCATCAGGACTCAACAGCAATTACAACCAGCCACCAGGGGGAGCCTCGGCCTGGACGTGGCAGCCTCAATAGACTTTACAATTATGACCAGTCAGCCACAAAAAATCCCCACAGGACTAATTGGACCTATCCTGATAAATGGACAACCAGTCGGAGGACTACTCTTAGGCCGATCGTCTGCAAGCATGTTGGGACTGTTTGTAATACCAGGTGTAATAGATTTGGACTATGAGGAGGAAATTATGATCATAGTCCACACCCCCTACCCTCCAGTAAAAGTTTCAAAAGGACAACGGCTAGCTCAATTAATACCGCTTCCACAGATGACAAAGGGATTGATGCCCTTAAAAAAGGATCCCAGACGGCAGGGAAGCTTTGGCTCAACTGGAGGGTTAACCTTGCTCACTATTGATTTGACAACTCGTCCAAAAAGGCCATGTCGACTTTCTTTTCAGAATCGGAGCATTACATTGATCAGATTGTTAGATACGGGGGCCGATACCTGCATTATCGCCCCTGGAGAGTAGCCCTCAGACTGGGCAGTGCAGCCCTCTGCTATCAAAGTGACAGGGATCGGTGGAATGACACTGGCAAACCGCACACCCGTACTCAAGGTGGAAATAGATGGCAAACAGGCTGCAGCACCATTTTCTATTGCTCCACTTCCTCCTACGGTGGCATGCTTAATCGGCCGGGACGTCCTGTCTCAATTGGGCCTCGTCCTCACCAATGAGCACCCTTTAGGGTAATGGCCATTGCTTGGACTTTCCCGCTACTACTTACTTGGACTACCGAGGAACCTGTAGTGATTAAGCAATGGCCGCAAAAACGGGAAAGTCTTGAGCAAGCTCATCAGTTAGTCCAGGAGCAATATGCACAAGGACACTTGAAACTGTCTACCAGCCCTTGGAACACTCCAATATTTGTGATAAAAAAGAAATCTGGAAAATATCGGCTATTCCATGACTTGAGAGCTGTCAATCGTCAAATGGAACCCATGGGGGCACTGCAACCAGGACTTCCTAACCCCTCTATGCTTCCAGAGAATTGGCCCATCCTTATCATTGATTTAAAGGATTGCTTTTTTACCATTGCCTTGCACCCACAGGACACTAAACGGTTTGCTTTTACCTTGCCCGCAATTAATAGAGGAGAACCTGATAAAAGGTTCGAATGGACTGTTCTGCCACAAGGAATGCGTAATTCACCCACCTTATGTCAGCTTTATGTTGACACTGCGCTACAGCCACTATGACAAAAGATGCCCAGAACTGTCATTTATCATTACATGGATGATATTCTGTTTTCTCAGGAGGTACCATTCACAGATGAGCAAATAGAGGACATTGTAACAACATTAGCAGAATTCTCCCTCATTGTTGCTCCTGAAAAAGTACAAAGGACTGCACCTTGGAAATATCTGGGTTGGACTATTACTGAACAAAAGATTAAACCACAGAAACTATTAATTAGTACTACAATCACCACATTACATGAGGCTCAGAAACACTTGGGTGACTAGCAGTGGTTAAAGCGTGTCACTGGCATTCCCAACAACCTGTTGGAGGACCTGCAGCCCTTGCTAAAGGGCACTGATCCCTGCACTCCTGTGGCACTTACTGAAAAACAACAGGAAACCTTGCAGCACATTATGGACTGTGTTTTAAAAGGCTTTGTGTCACGGATGGATCCTGAATTGCCTTTACATCTCACTATCTGGCACGCTGACATGCATCTCTTAGGAGCAGTTACCCAACCTCAAAAGAAAACGGGGGAGAGAGTACTGGAATGGATCTCACCGCCTTTACAGAAACGGAAAACAATAACCACAAAAATTGAAAACTTGGCAGCAGTAATTAAGAAGGGCCGTATGCGTGTAATGGAGATCAACGGTCTGGAACCAGCGACAATTAACTTGCCCATGGAAAAAGCCACACTGGACTGGTATCTCTTAAATTCTGTCGACCTGGCTGAAGCATTGCTGGCCTCAGGAGCGCAAATAGAGACAGGGTCTCTTGTGCCCAGGATGTTACAGTGGATTGGTGAATGGAGCTGGATCAGCAAACCACTGAGGAAAGAAAAGCCTATTCCCAATGCCATAACAGCCTTCAGCGATGCGGGAAAGAAGACACGCAGAGCGGCTGTAGTCTGGAAGAAAGGAAAAGAATGGCATCAGCAAATCCTGGAAGCAGAGCCTGAGGATAGTTTACAAACCTTGGAGCTTTTAGCTGTGGTATGGGCAGTGACTCACATAAGTGAACCCTTAAATGTAGTATCGGATTCACTTTATGTGGTAGGTGTTGTGTCAAGAATCGAGGATGCCACCATTAAAGAGGTTCAGAACAAGAGACTCTATGAACTGTTTTTGCAATTGAGGCGTGCCTTGAGAAATAGGACTGAGCCCTATTCTATTACTCACATTAGAAGCCACCAATGGGACACTGGTCTGGGGGAAGGAAATCAAAGAGCAGATAAACTGGTATCCACTGCAGTTACGGTACCAATGTCCCAGTTCACCCTGGCTAGAGAGGCCCACTCCATGTTCCATCAGAACGCTAAGGGTTTGCAAAAACAGTTTCAGATCTCACATGCAGATGCCACAGCTATTGTCTGGAGTTGCCCTATTTGTGCAAATCATAACAATGGTGCGGGTTTAGGTATAGGGGTCAACCCTCGGGGAACAGCAGTTAATGACATTTGGCAGATGGATGTCACTCATGTGCCTAACTTTGGTTGCCTGAAATACTTGCATGTCACTATTGACACACACAGTAACTTTGTTTGGGCTACTGCCCAACCAGGGGAAAAGGGATCTCACGTAATCAGACACCTAACTAGCTGTTTTGCTGTAATGGGGGTTTGCAATCAGGTAAAAACGGATAATGGACCTTCCTATACTGGTCAGAGAGTCCAGAGATTCCTACAACAATGGGGAGTTAAACATGTGACAGGGATACCCCACAACCCTCGAGGACAGGCTATAGTGGAAAGAGCAAATGGTACACTCAAAAGATATTTGGAGAAGTTCAAAGATATTTTGGATGTACAGGAAAGGCTGTCTAAAACATTGTTTGTTTTAAATTATCTTTGTATTTTTGGATCATCAGAAGTTCCAGCAGCTGTGTCTCATCGCACCGACAGGTCCATTACAGAAAAGGACGAACAGGCTGAGATGTGGGTTAACTATAAATGCCTTAAGACAGGAGTGTGGAAAGGCCTGGCTAAAGTGCTTTACTGGGGTAGGGGTTACCTTTGTATCTCTACCCCCACAGGCTCCGAGTGGATTCCTGCACGCTGGGGTAAACCAGCGAGCCCGCCTCAAGGTGGAGACCGTCAGGAACATACAGCTGCATCTGAAGATACTGATTCAGCTACATCCATCCTTTTTGCAGACTGTCTTTAGTCCAGCCCAAGTGGATGTACGGACCCCACAACAAATGGCATACTTGCTTGCTTGCTTAGCTAGTTATAACACAGGAGAATTGAGACTTCGTGCATGCTTGAACTGTTGGGACCGTAATCATTGTGCTTGGTTACTAATACATTGTGGGGGTTGTGGGGGGGATAGATGGGTCCATCAGACGCAGACCAGGGGAGAGCTGTGGTGTGCTTCCTGTAGAGGGAAATGGAGGAATGAAAACGTTCGGCAAACTCTAGAGTCAAGCACTGGGTTGCCATTTCCTCTGGCTGTTCAATTATTTGAAAGTACAGAACAACAGGCCTTAGCATATGCTCGGTGGGAACTTGGGTATCTGACATGGAGAGCTAAGGCTCTTAGTACCTCCCGAGTATTACGGAAGCAGTGTGATGTTGCCTGTAAAATCCCTTGGCAGTGGGCAGTGAAACCGCAGGATTGGGAAGAGCTTTGCTGCAGATTTAGACAGATAGCAGCCGAGAGGTGCAAGCAAAAAGATAAAAAGAAATTTAACAAGAAATGCCACAATGTTTAGCCTAATATGTTTTTTTTTTTTTTTGTAGCATTGCAATTTCCTGGTATTATTAGCACAAGGGTACGGTTGTGAAATGTTTGAAGGGATGTGTTGTATGAACTTGTCAGACCACTCCAGCTCTATACATGCACAATTGCACACTTTGCACACACTGACCACACATTTGCGGCAAGACACTGGCTTTGGGCTTGATAACTGGCTAAAAGGTTTGGGTTTAGGACCTTGGCTAACTTCCTTGTTACAGCATTTAATTACAGTGGGAATTGTGATTTTTGTGTTATTATTATTGTTGCCTTGTCTTTTTAAATGCTTGCAAAACGCTTTGATGAAGTTGGTAAACGACAAATGGAACACCTCTTTGCTAGTGCTAAAAGAAAACGGGGGAAGTGTGGAGAATTTAGCAAATGAATGGCTGCATAGCAAAGGCCATATTTAATATCAAATCGGTTAGAGTGTAGCTGAGGGCTACGTGACCTACGGCAAGAAAACACTGCCCTTGAGCACAGAGGTTCCATAGCAACGGGGAAGTCGAGAATACATGGTATATGGGAAAGTACAAAAAGTTAAGAAAGTTGCAACTGCAAGGCTAACTGCAAAAATACGTGCATTATAAAAGACATAGCCAATCGTGAGCTATACTTTTGCAATATGTATGAGCTAATTACTGTCTGTATTAATATGATAACATTGAAAACAATAAACGAGGCTTGTTGATCATGATAGCATGAGACTTGTCTCCCGCGGCTCTTCCAACACTGAGTACTTTAAAGTATTAATAAACCGACTGAGTGTTTTTACTGACTGAGAATCCCAAGGGACGCGTTAAAGCAGATAATTGGGGCCATGATTGCACAAACTTTTCGTAGAGTCAGTTTTTAAAGGGAAACACCAAGTACCTTAAAATACCTGGAGTGCCTTGAAGCATTAATGAGCCCCACTGAGTGTTGTTATTGACAAAGCCTCTCAAGGGACTCATTAAAGCAGAGAATTGGAGGCCAGGATTGCAGAAACCTCTCAGAGACTCCAAGGCAAAAGCCAAACCCAAAGTCCTTGGAAAAACCTGCAGTCCCTGGCTGCATGAATGAGCCCCCCAGGGCCATTGCTGACCAAGGCTCCTTCCCCAGGGACTCCTTCCAGCACATCCTGGAGGCCACTGGCATGGGAGGGGGATGCTGAGGGCAGCACAAGGGGCTGACAGTGCCCAGCCTTGCTGGGGCTGTGCCAGGAGGCCCCAGGGCCTCAGGACAAGGTGTCTCCTCAGTGTCCTGGTGGCACAGAGGCTGCTGTGGCCCAGGGCACCAAGACTTGGCTTCTCTTTGTCCCCACCTGTCATCACTGCCTGCAGTTCTCTGGCTTGCCTGGGGCCTGGGGACACTTTCTGTGTCGTGTCCCTCAGTGGGACCCATAAAACTTCCAGAAACTTGGAGTTGGCTTCTGACTTGGAGTTCTGGAGAGGTTTCTTCGCTCCCTCTCAGGACTGATGTTCAGGGCCTCAGCACAAAGCCCGAGAGGGTCATTAAAGTCCTTGTGCTGTGTCTGTGCTGCTGAGCTGGGCTGAGCTCATCATCCAGAGGGATCCTGGTAACCAAGAAGAGCTTAAAAACACATTTCTCTGGATGAGCAGCTTTTCTGCCAGCCCAGCAGGGCTGGGGCACTGCCTGCAGCCACCCCAGCAGCAACAGGCACACAGGGCTTCAACTCAGCCTGGGCTGGCAGCACAGAGCAGAGCTCACTCAGGGCCACTGCAGGAGAAATCCTCCCAGGCTTGCAACAGTCACTCTCTGGCTGAGGGAAAGAGCTGCAGCTCCTGCGGATTCCTGATCTGCCACATCCACAGCTGAGCACTCCGAGCACTGTGGGAGCTGCTGCAGGGCAGGGATGTGGCCCTAGCAGGCTGGTTCCTGCTGCCCCAGCCCAGCCCAGCACAAGGCAGCTCCCTGGGCCAGCTCTGCTGAGGGCTGAGCAGCCGGGGCTGCAGCCAGGGGGCCAGGGCTGTGGTGCAGAGCAGGGTCCTGCAGCCCAGGGCGCTGTGCTGGCCCAGGGACTCTGCTGCCTGCCAGGGACAGCTCTCAGCCGGCCCGGGGAGCTGCTGCCAGTGCTGGGGAGAAGCTGTGGGGGGAAGGAGCCACCCTGGCAGGGCAGCTCTGCTGCTGCTGCGGCTGCTGCTGAGAGGGGCGTGTGGGGCAGGGCTGCTCCCAGCTCCACCAGCCTGGGCACAGTGCGGGGACACTTGCCAAAGAAGGTAAGCCTGGCATTGCGTAAGACAGGAGCTTTCCTGAGAGTGTTTCAATTCCTGCTTGGAAAGGATGGGAAAGTTGGGGTAATGACAAAAGATTTTTGCTTTTTAAACATTTTTATATATTTGTAGCTCTGTAACTAGTATATATAGTTATATAACTGTAATTCCTATTAATTCTATTCAACACTATTACATACTTCTTTTACTATAATCCTTAATTACTGTTATATCTTCCTACCCTTTCTCTTAGATATTAGAACAGTATCTTCTAAATACATTCCTGAATTACTTTCTAGTCCTATTATCACAAAGAGGGCCTACAAGGAGAACATTTTGGTTTTTAAGTAGGGTGTGAGCAGTCGTAAAATAAGTGGGGCAAAGAAGCCCTTGGAGAAACTTCAATTGGTTTCCCCAGGGTGTGTAACTGGGGAAACTGAATTACATTTGGGATGTTCCTGTTATTATCCTAATTTTCAGCCTTAAAAAAATTTGTTGAAATCAGGGGCCACGTATTCCCCATCCCCATTGGGACACCTGGAAGCTTCCAATAAAGGGCTGGTTTATGCATCACTGTTCTAAAGCTGTTACAAGGGATTTTTTTCTCTTTTGATTATAGGCAGCAGGAGGATGAGAGAAAAAGAATAGGAAATGCAATCACAGAATCACAGAACATTCTAATTTGAAAGGATCACACAGGATCATCAAAGTAATGTTTCAACATTTACAGAAACTCTCTGCCAGCTGTCTCTGCCCTGTCTGTGATCTGTTGCTCTCAGGGAGGCTCTGGCTTTTGCAGCAGCTGAGTCAGGCCCTGCCCTTGGCATTCCTGCCAGGCAGCTGTGGCCATGGCAGTGGGGTGTCCAAGCTTCCCTGGGACCTGTGGGGCTGTGGGCAGAGCAGTCCATGGGAAAGGGGAATGAGCTGAGCCCCCTCCCTGAGATCCCATCATGGGCACAGCCGGGGATCTCCTTGCTGTGTCCTTCCCGGCTCTGAGCTGCCCTCCTGGCTGCAAATCTGTGCCAGAGCCCCTGGGAGTTCCCTGGATGTGCCACGGGGAAGTGCAGAGATGCCAGAGCTGAGGAAATGCTGCTGGGTTTGCCAAGGGAGCCGGGAGTGTCCTTGGCAGAAGGGGGTGCTGAGACCTTGCCCAGAGCCCTTTGGAGAGGGTGAGACATTGAGGGATCCCTCTGCTCTGGGCAGGGTCTGGTTTATCCCAGGGTGACAGGGGAGTGTGACTGTGCTCTGATTGCAGCCAAAGCTGCAACCCAGGGCAGTTGGGAACAAGCCCATCCAGCATCTCACCTTCCTTGAGCCACAGGAATCCTTTCCTCTCATCACTCACTGGCAAACCGTGAGTGAAGCCAAAATGCTGGGGATTTCTGACCTCAGAGAAACAGAAATGATGTGTGAAAAGGAAAATAATGGCTAAAATTCCTTCCTGCTCTCCATGACCTTTAGAAGTGGGGAGAGCAGATGGCAAAAATCCTGTCTTCATTAGGAGTGATTCCCTGAATATCCAGCCTTGTCCCTCTGCCACATGGCCACACACCCAGGGCAGCAGGGCAGGGATGGCTCCTCCAGAGCCTACACACACAGGCCTGGCTGCTCCTGGCACACACAGACAACACAACTGGAGCTCAGGCAGAGACCTGGGGGAAGGTTTTCCCAGGCAGGCAGTGGGGGGAAAGTGCCACCAAGCTGTGCTGGGTTATTGAAAGTCCTCTCCAAACTGAACTATTCCATGATTACTTTTTATACAGATTTTCATGTCAAGACACTAAAAATGTCCAACAACAGCTCCATCAGCCACTTCCTCCTGCTGCCATTGGCAGAGACGCGGCAGCTGCAGCTCCTGCACTTCTGCCTCTTCCTGGGCATCTCCCTGGCTGCCCTCCTGGGCAACGGCCTCATCATCAGCGCCGTAGCCTGCGGCCACCTCCTGCACAGCCCCATGTTCTTCTTCCTGCTCAACCTGGCCCTCACCGACCTGGGCTCCATCTGCACCACTGTCCCCAAAGCCATGCACAATTCCCTCTGGGACACCAGAAAGATCTCGTATGCAGGATGTGCTGCACAGCTCTTTTTCTTTTTTTTCTTTATCACAGTAGAGCTTTCTTTGCTGACCGTGATGTGCTACGACCGCTACGTGTCCATCTGCAAACCCCTGCACTATGGGACCCTCCTGGGCAGCAGAGCTTGTGCCCACATGGCAGCAGCTGCCTGGGCCAGTGGCTTTCTAAACTCGTCCCTGCATACATTCAGTACATTTTCCCTGCCCATGTGCCATGGCAATGCCCTGGGCCAGTTCTTCTGTGATATCCCGCAGATCCTCAAGCTCTCCTGCTCCAAATCCTATCTCAGGGAACTTGGGCTCATGGCTATTAGTTCCTTTTTAGGACTTGGCTGTTTTGTGTTCATGGTTTTCTCCTATGTGCAGATCTTCCGGGCTGTGCTGAGGATCCCCTCGGAGCAGGGACGGCACAAAGCCTTTTCCACCTGCCTCCCTCACCTGGCTGTTGTCTCTCTGTTCATCAGCACTGCAGCATTTGCTCACCTGAAGCCCCCGTCCATGTCCTCCCCATCCCTGGATCTGGCCCTGTCAGTTCTGTATTCGGTGTTGCCTCCAGCCCTGAACCCCCTCATCTACAGCCTGAGGAACCAGGAGCTCAAGGCTGCAGTGTGGAGACTGATGCCTGGATGTGTTCAGGGACATTAAACTGCTGGCCAATTTCTGCAAATCACTTGTAATAAAGTTCATTTTGATACTTCCTGTAGGTTTCATTTTGGAGGTTCTTTTGCTTTTGTTTGTAATTTAAATATTGTCCACAAAGAAGTATTGTGCCTTTTATTTTTTCATTTTGTTTGTCTCCACCTTCCTTGTGCTTACAGACGGTGTCAATGAGGGGCTGTGCTCTTGGTGGCTTTAAAAGAACTCAAGGATCTCCCTTTAGCCAACTTTTCTGCAGAGATCCCTCTTTGGTTCCGTTCTCTGCAGCTGCAGCAGCAATGTCTGTATGCAGAGCTGGGGGCAGATCAGTGCTGGCACAGCAGCTGTGCCCAGCAGCAGCAGCAGCCCTTGGTGTTGCCAGTGCTGCTGCCGTGGCCCTGCCCCGCTGCCCTGCTGGCCCTGGTGTTGCTGTAGGGCCTGAGTGCTCTCGGGGCCGGGCACAGTGCTGGGGGTGGCAGTGCCGGGGCTGCAGCAGGGACAGGCCATGGGCACTGCTGGGGCAGCGCTGACGCCTCAGGCCAGGGCCTGGGGGCTGCAGGCTCCTTGCCCAGGCTCTCTCCAGAACACTTTGCCCAGGCCAATGCTGAGCACAGAAAAGCCCCGGGAGCAGCCCCAGGCTGGCCATGGGCAGGCTGGGGGCAAACAGCATGGCTGGGGCTCTGCAAGGTGCCTGGGGGAGACAAGGAGAAGGAGCAGCAGAGCAGGGGCTGATCCATCCCCACTGTGCTGGACACCCCAGGGCAACGTCCCACAGCGTCCTCATGCACCTGCCAACAACATCCCCCCTCTGCAGCCCTGGCCTCTCCCCCAGCTCACACAGGTGCCGCATCCTTGCAGGCACAGACACGGCAGCACTGCCTCAGGAGCCCCTGTTTGCACTGCCCAGAGCAGGCGTCAGCACCCCCATGGTGTTGGTGTGGGGAAATGAACCTGAGGGAGCACAAATGCCATCAGCCTCTGGAGCCAGGAGGGCTGGGGGACAGCAGGGAAACCACTCAGTTGTGTGGTGGCCTCTGCAGTCACACAGAAAGTTTGTTCCCATCAGCTGGGAGTTTCCTGTGCCACTGCAGACATTGTTGTTCAGAGCCAGGGCTGCCTGGCAGCCACCCCCAAACTGCCCTGACCATTTCCTTTGCTTCACCTTGGCTTTCTTTCCTCATCCTGGTCCAAATTCCTTCCTCTTGCCTACCCATGTTCCCTTTCCCTGCAAACACCCAATCCCTGGGAATCCTTTCCTCCCTGGCCCCACTCCCCATTTCAGTTCCTGAGTTGACACCATGGGAACATCCCTTGGGGAGCAGGATCATCCTCCAAGTGCTTCAGGAATTGTCTGCAGGCTCCTGCAGTTCCTCGTGCTTCTCCCTTGCCAGAGGCACCCCAGGCCAGGGGGGCCCATCTGGCCTGGTGTGTCTGGCTGTGGGGCTCCCTTTTGTGGGCAAGGAGGAGGAGCTGCAGAGGCTCTGCAGGACTGACAGGATGGGCTTGGGGGCTGTGAGGAGAAGCTGAGGGACCTGGGCTGCTGCACCTTGTGAAGAGGAGGCCCATGGCTCATCCTGCAACTGCTGCAAGGTTGGTTTCAGAGAACCACAGCATCAGCAATGTTGGAAAAGACCTTGGACATCATCAAGTCCAACCTGTGCCCGGACACTGCTTGTGTCCCCTTAGCCTCCTCTTCTCCAGGATAAACAGCCCCAGCTCCCTCAGCCACTCCTCACAGGACTTGTGTTCCAGACTGCTAACCACACTGCTGTCCATCACTCCCTGCAGGTCCCTTTCTCTCTGGCTTCTTTCCAGCCACACTGCCCCCAGCCTGTAGTGCTTCAGGGCCAAAGTTTTTGTGGCAAAGGTTCTGTTGGATTTGACCCCTGGATCCAGCCTGTCCAGGGCCCTGTAAAAAGCCCTCCTACTCTCCAGCAGATCAACACACTCAGTCAACTTGTTGTCACTATGTGTCCATCAGGCCCTAGAAAACCACAATGGTCCCCATGTTTCCATGAGGCCTCCCAGTGTCACAATGTCCATTTGCTTCCTTGGGACCCCTTGGTATCACAAAGTCCCCTGGATCCTTGGGCCTTACAGTGTCACAATGGTGCCTTGGTTCCCCAAGGCCCTGCAGGGTCACAGTGGATCCTTGGTTCCATGAGGTCTTGCAGTGCAGCAATTGTCTCCTTGCTTCCCCACAGGGTCACAATGGCCTCTTGGTCACAAGGGGCACCACAAAGGTGTCAAACATGTTTCCTTCATTCCAGCAGTCCCTGAAGAGCAACCCTGGCGCCCCTTGGTTTAATGGAGCCCTGCAGTGTCACAGTGGCCCCATCATGACACCAGGTCCTGCTCTGTCCCATTGCTCTGCAGGGTTCCACAAGGCCCTGCAGTGTCACAGTGGCCTCTTGGTTCCATCAGACCTCAGAGGGCCACCATGAATACCTTGGTGCTGCAGGGTCACCATGGAGCCCTGGTCACACAAGATCCTGCAGTGTCACAAGGGACCCTTGGTTCCATGGGGCACCCCAGGGTCACAGTTGTTCCCTCAGTTCCCAGAGTCCTTGCAATGGAACAATGGCCCCTGGATTCCACTGGGCCCCAGGGTCTCCCAAGGCTCTCCTTGGTTCTGCAGTGGCACAATGGCCCCTTGGTTCAACAAGGCCCCACAGGGTCACCGTGGCCTCTGTGGTTCCACCAGAACCCAGAGTGTCACCATGGACTCCTTGCTTCCATTCAGCCCCACAGTGTCACAATGGCCCCTGGGCTCTATGGTGCCATGTCATACACAGTGTCACTCTGGTCCTCTTAGTGCCACCAGGCCCCGCAGTGTCACAATGGCCCCTTGCTTCCCCAGGGTCCTGCAGTGTCACCATCACCAGAGAATCCACCAGGCTGGAAAAGACCTTGAAGAGCATCAAGTCCAACCTGTGACCCAACACCACCTTGTCACCCAGACCATGGCACTGAGTTCCACATCCAGTCTTTCCTTAAACACTTCCAGGGATGGTGACTCACACACCTCCCTGGGCAGCCCATTCCAATGCCTAGTAACCCTTTTTGTGAAGAATATTTCCTGATGTCCAGCCTAAATATCCCCTGGCGCAGCTTAGAGTCTTTTTCCTCTTCTCCTGTCTCTGTTCTCTAGGAGAAGACCCTGACCCTCACCTGGCTGCACCCTCCTGTCAGGGAGTTGTAGAGAGTGATGAGGTCTCCCCTGAGCCTCCTCTTCTCCAGGATAAACAACCCCAGCTCCCTCAGCCTCTCCTCACAGGACTTGTGTTCCAGGCCCCTCACCAGCCTTGTTGCCCTTCTCTGGACACGCTCCAGCCCCTCCATGTCCTTCCTAAATTGGGAGACCCAGAACTGGACCCAGCACTCGAGGTGCTGCCCAACCAGTGCTGAGCACAGGGGAAGAATCACTGCCCTGCTCCTGCTGGCCACACTGCTCCTTGTTGAGTCCAGGGGTTGGATGAGGGAAATGATGGGGAGGGAACAAAGTCGGAGAGATTGTCAGCCATGAAGGATCTGTTCAGACAGCATTATCAGGTTCTGGGTGTCAATATCAAGTGGACATTGCTTATATCGGTCCATAAACAAGACAACAAAAGAGAACAAAACCACTCTTTCTGCATTGTTTTCTAAATAGTCTGTTCTCTTTACATACACTTCTGAAATCTTTCTAATTGATCAGAGAAGAATTGAAAACTTCGATTACTCCTGGTGACTTTTCTTGTTTGGGTGTTTTGAACAAATGGTTATGGGCTTTTCTCACTGGATTCCTGAATTGAAGAGCTGAAGAAAGAAGAGGTCTCTGCAGGAGTAAAATTCATCAGCAGCCTCCAAGGGGCTCAGGATCCATCCTCATCAGAGCAGGAATGAACAGAAATGGGCACAGCTTTCTGCCTGCCCCAGCTTTAGCATGGGCCCTGGGCCTGGAGCAGGAGCAGCTTTGGATGGCCCCAAGGTCAGGGCTTTGCCCTGTGCCTCTGTCCCTGCAGGCTGTCGTCATCCCCCGGCTGCCCCACCTGGCTGGCCCCTTCCTTTGCTGACAGCTCTGCGTCCTGCCTGCCTCTGCCTGGGCACACAAAGCCTTGGGCTGCTCCAGACTCCTTCTGGGGGACGTGCTGCCCCACAGCCCTGCCCTGGGGGGAAATTCCTTTTTCCTGGTGTCCAGTCTGGACCTTCCCAGCTGCTCTTGGTGCCATTATTTCCTTTTCAGGCTGTTTTATGCAATGAAAAATATTCCAGAATCTGTGGAACCACCTTCAATCCCTCCCAGGTTACTCCTTTTCTCCCCTCAGTCTCCACACCACTGAGCCCAGAGCCACAAACCTCTACATCCTGGTTATGTTATGAGGCCTCCAAAACCCATCTTGGGAGATTTTTGGGTCCTCTGCAAGGTCTGTGAAAATGGAAACAGTGGGCAAAGGTTTTTGCTCACAAATCTTGCAGTGATAGAACAAAGGCCAATATCTTAAACTGAATGAGGGTGGATTTAGATTTGTTAGAAGGAGGAAATATTTTACAATGAGAGTGGCGCAAAACTGCCACTGTTTTTCCAGAGAAGTGGATGTCCCATCCCAGGAGCGCTCCAAGGGCAGGAGCTTTGTGCAATCTCACATAGTCAAACCCCCTCCTCTCCCCAAGGATGGAATCCCTGTTGTGTGGGTTCTCTGATGTTCTGGGTGAGCTCCCAACACTTCTGGCCACAATGTCTGCTGAGGGCCAGTCAGGCTGCTGCAGTGGCAGTGACCTCACAGCCATCACCATTGCAGCCCTGTCCCCTGGGCCTGGCTCTCCCTTTTCCTCTGCCCCTGCCTTGTCTCTGCTGGGATGAGCATTTTTGTGACTGTCTTGTCCCTGAGTTATGGAGCCAATGGTTTTCCAATCAGGCTCCTGGAGCAGAAGTGGCTTCACAACCATGTGAAGACTGAAAGACAAAGAGCAAATGGAAAGTTAGAGTAGGATGTGGCTGGAAAGGGACTGTGTGGCCTTGGGGCAGCACTATCCTGGGACCAATGTGCAGCACCATGGGTTTGAGACACTAATTTTTATGAATTAGGGATTTTAGAAAACTTAATATTGTAGTTAAAGATAGGCTTTGATGGAATTAATTGCTTTGCTAAAAATAATTAAGAGTTAATGGCTAGTTGAAAGAAACCATATCTCAGATAAGCTATCCCAGGTCTAAGTAACTAATTGCGTGCCATTTTGTGTTTATTTAGCTGTGTTTATAATGAGAAATGGAGAAATTGATAAATAGATCTAAGAGAACACAGACAATTGTAAATCTTCTAACACCCAGAAACTCATTGAACAGTCATGGAGCCGGGAAGCTGGAGTCCTTTCAACCTTCATTTGTCTTGTTATCCATTGAAAAGGTTGAAAGTTTGGAATGAGGAAGGCTCATTTTCCTTCCTCCTTTTATGACCCCTGCCCATAAAAGGGACCACCGACTCAATTCAGAGAGCAAACTACACATGCTTAATGGCCTTTAAGCTAATTGCCATACAAAGCGGAGAATGGGAGGTGTCAGGGTTATGAACATGTATTTGTATTTTGGGTATTCAATGCTTTTGTAAATAAACAGACTCTGTATTTCCTTGTAATTTTGCAGTGTGTATTAGGGAGCGATCCCACAGAACTGCCTGGCTGTGTCACATTAAGCATACACTTCCTAACTCTAAAGTGTTAGAGAGTCTTTTTGTCTGTTGGGTATCAATATTGGATCAATATCTGTATTTTAATAGATCATTTCTGACAACCGTCAGGACCCATGTTTGCAGCTTTGGGCTGTTTCTCAAAAGCCTCAAAACACTTTCATTGTGTGTCTTTGTTTTAACTGTGAAGGAATATACTTGCTTGTTTGTGAAGTTTGAGATTGCTGGCGTGTGGGGTGGCATTTTAACAAAGTGCAGGTGGTTCCTAGCTGTGGAGGAGTGGGGAGGAGGCGTGGGATGTGAGCTACCCATCCCTCTCCAGTCTTGCAGAGTGATTTGTGCTGTGTCTCAGCCAGAATTTGTCAGATTTTAAGCCAGACTTCGTTGAAACTCCTGGCTGAGTGTATGTTTAGGGCCGTGAGGCACCCATGGCTGGTTTCTTGTGAGTCCAATATTGTTAGTGTTTGGAGTTGAGTTTTAGCAGAAAAAGGAAACCTGGCAGCTTTGAGTGCGCAGAGGAAGCAGAGTCCGGAGCTTACGCCCAGCGCTGGCGGAGGCATCCGAGGGATCTGTAGCACTGAGGCGCGCAGCTGATATAGCCCACGCTGTGCTTTGTAATATTTTAAGTCAAGTGGCAGCAGAGGCTTGGTCAGAATTTCATAAAGCTTTAGAACTACATCTAAGATCCACACAGCCCTTTGTGCAGTGTAGTGAAATTTCTGCCAAAGCTTGGCCCGTACTTTGTAGGGTTTCCAACTGTGCTTTGATTACACCGCGGCAAGAGATATGTTTGACTTTCAGCTGCACACTTGCTATGGTATATGTAAGGCTGTTTGCAATTTCTAAACACATTTTAACCACAATATATCCAGTGCAAGCTCCAACAGAGGACTTGGTTTGCTAGCGATTTGTAACCAGCAATTTGAAGAGGGAGGAAACGAGCTTGTGTTTTGTTATTTTGTGTAAGTGCTTGAGTGGAGTGTTTGAGGTTGTTTGATTGTGTTGTATGATTTCCTTTCAAACAAATAAAAACGAGCTTTTCCTCCCAGTGGTGTAGTGTGTCTGAGAAGCCTTTTTTGGAAGAGTATTGCCATCCCGTGGTGAGAGAGTATAACTACTTGTTTTCTTGCCAGCAATTAGAACGCTGAGCTGCGTTTCTGAGGTAACACTGCTTTCCTGTGTCAAAAGTTGTAACTGTAGAGCCTAAATGACTTGCCTTATTGCTAACTTTTTTTTGTCAGAACTAACAAACTGTTTTGCCTTTTCCTTTTATTGGTAAAGTTACATGTCCAGGAATAGGAGGTACAGGAAGCAAGAGCACAGTCCGGAGGAATTTCCCTGTCCAAGGAAGGGTTGTAACTGTAACTCATGGATTGTGTTTTGTTGTGTAGTTTGCCAGGAGCTGTGGGTCCAATGAATATTTAGGTGGAAGGCACCTAGAAGTGGAATTTGTGCTCTCTATCGTACAGAGGAATGACGCATTCCCCTGCCCGCTAACCAGCGGCCTCCCAGCTGGTCCCGGCTGCCCTGGCGGGGAATGGTCACAGCCTCGATAGGGTCTGCAGGAGGACCGGCAGGACCCATCCGGTGGGTAAGTGCATTGATGCACAGGCGGTGGAGGGGCGGCTACGGCGAAGGAAGGAGAAGGAGACTTCCCTGAGGCACCATGGGGTGACATTTATTGGGGTCCCCCAGGCACAGCCCAGCGAAGCCCGGAACTGCAGCCACGTAGGGGGTCTTAGGGTACAGACAGAAGGAATGGTCACACAAGGAAAGCCCAATAACATAAAAGGGGTGGTACATACAATACCAAATGAGAACTGAGGGGTAGGGGATTTCCCAGACTTGCCCCAATCAGGGACTGAGCCTCTCTGAGCTTTCTAGAAGGAGGAGAGGCCTCCCTGAGACTGGCAAGGTCTGGGAGGGGAGCAATATATGATTGACATATAATAGACTTGGGGTAAACAACTCAAGGGGATTTCCAAAGGCGGGGACTATACCAAGTGGGGAAGGGAATAGGGGGAAACATGGAATGAACCATTAAATAAGCTTTAACAAAACAGAAGGAAAACTACACTTAAATCATTAGATAAAACCACACCGCAACAGAGGAACAAAAAGGCCACCGAGATAGCTCTATGGAATTTTTTGGTAACTGGTCAGGAGGCACATCGTAGTAGTAAAGTATTTGAGTTGTTAGAGAACGGGATTTCAGGAACCCTACAGAAACCAGCAGAGATCCTTAGGGTTGACTGTGCCCAGTACATTTTTTTAATGGGGGAATACCAGGTAAAGCTTTGGAGCTGGGATAAGATTCAAAAGCTTTGGGAGAAGAACTTAGAGCACAGGAGCAGATGAGTGTAAAGAGATTCCTAAGATTAGTCCCCCGGGATGTATTTTGCCACATTGGAAAGAGCTGGTGGGCTATGGTGGTAGAGAAACCAAGAGGGAGCTTGTTAAGTTTTGCACACAGTGGTGGCCACTTTACAGGCTTGAAGAGGGGATGAAATGGCCCTCAGCTGATACACTGGATTATGAAACACTTTTACAGCTAATGCTTTTCCTTAGGCGTGAACAGAGCTTGCAGGAGGTTGCTCATGCTGGTATGTTTTCACTCTTCAGAACCATCCCAAGTGACACAGGGATTGTGGGATTAGGCCACCCTCTGACCCCTTAGTATTAGCTCTTGGAAAGGATAATAAAGCCACCAGGGCAAAACCCAAACAATGCTGTAGTGCATGTTCAATAAACCAAAGACGCACGCATCCTGACAAGGTACACCAAGCAGAGGCTCTGAAACAAGAAATGGTAGATTTGCTTAGACCACCCCCCAGAAAATGGGAGAGGGGAGGGGTAGTAGGGAAGACAGATTCAGAATTACCATCAACCCCAGCCTCTCCCACTTCATCCTCTGCTTCATCTTCCTTTGGGAGAACAGCAATTGAGGTAGGGGTTTCCCCACCAACTCCTGAACCAGGAGAGCCACCCAAACTGTGCCCACCACTACTCAGTAGGGGCAGCGAGTGGGATGAATCTGAACCCCTCCCACAGGGTCCTATAGCATCAAGGACCCAGAAACAAACTAGAGAGGTCATACAGACACCTCTAAGGGAAGCAATAACCCCTGAGGGGACAACAGGGAAAATTAAGGTTCCCTTTTCTACTATAGATTTGGAGGCTTGGGAAAAGATTGCTAAGAGTTACCGAAGTGACCCTACAGTAGGTGTTGCCAAGAAAATTAGGTTTATGGTTAAGCAGTGTAGGCATGATTGGGCTGACCTCCAGCTACTGCTTGATGTTTTAACAAAGACAGAGAAGCAATTGGTTTTGAAGGTAGCTGGGGATCTGGCTGATGATTGTAGAACAACACAGGAGTATGTTAAGGATGTACTTCCTCTTCAAGATCCAGGTTGGAATTCCAAAAACCTGGAGGGATCAGGATGGCTGAGGGGATACCAAGAATTGATAGTGAAAGGGCTGGAGAGAGCAAACCCTAAGACCATAAACTGGTCAGCCCTATATGCTATTCAACAGGGCCTCTCTCAAACACCTTCTGAATTTTTAAATCATTTGTGAGATGCAATGTGTCAACACACCACCCTGGATCCTCAATCTGATGAAGGAACACAACAATTGGTAAATTTGTTTTTAGGGCAATCTAGAGGAGATATCAGGTGGAAACTCCAGAAGACTCAGAGCCCAGCCAGCTGGAACTTGGAGACTTTGCTGGAGGAGACATGGAGAGTTTTTAGCAATTGGGAAGAGGGCTATAAACAGGGGATGAGGAAATTGGTAGCATAAGTAAGAGAGGAGGAAAAAGGAAAACCAAGGAAACCGAAACAAGGACCACCCGACTGGGAAAAGACCAATGTGCATTTTGTAAGAAATTTGGACACTGGAAGAACCAGTGCCCAGAACGAAGAAGGGGTGAGGAACAGAGAAGAGATGATTGGAAAGGAGAAGGGGTGGTTGCTCATGTGAAGGAGGACTGAGGAGGACCGGAGGGCCCTACCCCAGGGGACCCTCTGGGTATAGTCAAACTGGGGAACAAAGAGAAAGAGGTGGAATTTTTAAAAAACACATGGGCTCCATATTCAGTGCTGAATAAGGCCCTGATACCTATAACAAATGATTATGTTATGGTAAGGGGGGCCACTGGCCAATCTGAAAAAGTGTATTTTTGCAAACCACTGAGGTATCAATTGGGAAAACAATGGGGAATTCATCAATTTTTATACATGCCTAATGCTCCATCTGCACGTTTGAGCAGGGATCTGCTTGAGCAGTTGGAGGCAAAAATAATATTTAAAAATGGGGAAATCAGTTTTGAGGTAAAAGATCAACGATATGTGGAATTGTTAAGCTTAATGCTAATTACCAAAGAAACTGAAGCTGAAAATGAAGAAGGGATTAGTCCAAATGAAGAAGCATTAGTCCAATCATTGAAAGCTTTTTGCAGATAGGACTGGTACAAGAATGTCAATCTGATTTTAATACTCCTATTCGGCCAGTAAAGAAGCCCAATGGGTCATAAAGGTTAATACAAGATTTAAGGGCTGTTAACAAGGTAACTGAAGATTTGTACCCAGTGGCTGCCAAAACTTAGACTTTGTTTACTTGATTTACACCTGAACCTGGTTTGCTGTTCTAGATTTAAAGGATGCTTTCTTTTGCCTTTCTCTCCATGAAGCCAGCAAGAAAATTTTTGCATATGAATGGGAAAGCCCCAAAACTGGACACAAAACTCAGCTCACGTCGTCTGCACTACCCCAAGGATTTAAGAACTCTCCCATGAAAAGAGAATTTGAAGAACAGTTTGCAAAAGCTCTGAAATCCTGGGAAGCTCCATCAGGAGAAGGACAGCTGTTACAGTATGTGGACGACCTCCTGAGAGCTACCAAAACTCAAGAGGCATGTGTGGAGTGGATGGTAAGCCTCCGAAAACTTTTGTGTCTACAGGGGTATCAAGTATCCCAGAAGAAAGCCCAGCTGGTGAGGCAAACAGTTCTTTCTTTGGGCTACGAGGTCAGTGCTGGACAGAGAACCTTCAGATGGGTCACAAGGAGGCAATATGCCAGACCCCAAAACCCCAGACAGTAAAAAAACTGAGAACCTTTTTGGGCATGACGGGGTGGTGCAGACTGTGGATTTACAATTATGGGCTGTTAGTCAAACCCCTGTATGCCTTGATTACAGAATGAAACATAGATCTCCAATGGATGAAAGAAGCAACAGGAGCCTTGGACCAGCTAAAGAAGGCCTTCATGCCGGCTCCAGCCCTGGGACTCCCAGACGTGAGTAAACCATTCTTTTTGTTTTCTCAGGAAAAGCAGGGGATTGCTTTGGGAATACCAGCACAAGACCTGGGCCCGTATGGCAGGGCAGTCGCCTGCCTCTCTAAGCAGCTGGGTGCAGCAGCCAAGGGATGGCCAGGGTGTCTCAGAGCCGTTTCAGCAGTGGCAGTGAATATTCAAGAAGCACTCAAGTTCTCCCTAGGCCAGAAGATGACTGTGCTAGTGTCCCACACGGTGTCTGCAGTCCTGGAGGTAAAAGGTGGACACTGGCTTTCCCTGCAGAGATTCTTGAAATACCAAGCCACAATGGTAGAACAAGATGATGTAGAAATTGTGGTAACCAATCTTGTGAACCCAGCTTCCTTCCTCAGTGGGAGTGTGGGAGAACCAGTGATCCATGATTGCCTGGAGATCATCGAAGCCACTTACTCCAGTCACCCAGACCTGAAGGACATCCCTCTTGAGGACACTGAGAGCTGGTTTACTGATGGAAGAAGCTATGAGATCAGTGGAAAAAGACATGTTGGGTATGTGGTTACCACGAGCCGAGAGGTAACAGAGTCTGGACCATTACCAACCAACACCTCAGCACAGAAGGCTGAAATAATTGCCTTAACCCGGGATTTAGAGCTGGCAAAAGGAAAGAAAATTTATATTTACACTGACTCAAGTATGCATTTGGGATGGTTCATGCACATGGAGCCATCTGGAAAGAAAGAGGACTGTTGAACTCACAAGGAAAAAGCATTTAACATGTGCAGGAGATAATAAAACTGTTGGAGGCAGTCCAGCTACCTGAAAAAGAAACCATCATCCACATTAAGGCACACCAAAAAGTGAGCTCTGAATTGGAGGAAGGATATGAGCTGGCAGACAGAAAGGCAAAAGAAGCAGCTCAAGGTGAGGTAATTGTTGAAACGGTAGAAGCAGCCTTTATTTCAGATGGACAGATTTTTATTGAAGGTAAGAAAGGTATAATAAAAGGCAAAGAGATTATTGAAAAGAAAAATGGAAATTCTAACCAAGAACTGTGGGCTATTACAGGGAAAGGAAGGCTTGTGATCCCCTCTTATATGCTATGGTCATTGGTGAAAGAGGAACATCGAAAATGCATTGGGGGATATACACTTTATATAACTATTAGAAGGACAGAATTATAGCTAAAAATTTGCCAAGTACAGTAATTCAGGTGACTCGCCAATGTAGCCTTTGTCTCAAAACTAATCCCAAAACTATTCCTAAACCAAAGCTTGGGCAAATTGGGAAAGGATATGGGCCTGGGCAGCAATGGCAAATTGATTTTTCAGAACTACCCAGGAGAGAGGGGTATTGATACCTATTGGTGTTTACAGATACCTTTTCAGGGTGGCCAGAAGCTTTCCCTACCAGAACTGCCAAAGCACAGGAGGTAACCAAAGCATTGTTACAGGAAATAATACCACGTTTTGGAGTCCCAGCCACAATGTCCTCAGATAAGGGGCCACATTTTATTTCAAAAATTGTGCAGCAAATTAGCCGCCACCAGGCATAGCCTGGGAACTTCACACTCCACATCATCCTCAGTCAAGCGGCCAAGTAGAGAAAATGAATCATTGGATTAAGCAGCAAATTATAAGATTGGGACAAGAGCCAAAGTTACCTTGGCCTCATGCTCTTCCATTTGCATTATTATGAATTCAGACCAAGGCAAGAATAAAAGAAAAACTAAACCCCTTTGAAATATTGTATGGAAGGCCATATGGAGTTCAAGAAGGGACAACACCAACTCAAGTAGGGGAAGAAACCCTACACAGATATAGGATGGCCCTAAACAAACCACTTAGGGAAATTGAGAAACATGTGGCTGGGGCTCAAAGCAGAGAATTAGATGGAGCAGTACATCATATACAGCCTGGGGATTATGTGTATGTTAAGGCTTTTGCAGAAAAGAATCTGGAACCACAGTGGGAGGGACCACTCCAAGTGCTCCTCACCACCTTTACTGCAATCAAAATCAAGGAATAAAGCACCTGGATCCATCACTCCTGAGTGAAGAAGGCTCCTGAGGGACTTTGGAAAGTTATACCGGGTGACAACGAACAGGAATTAAAGCTTTCTCAGGAAAATAAATAAAGTGTGGGTGAAATGATAAGTATAGTTTAAAAACTCTCCAAAGAATAGAAAGGTTTGTAGTTGCAATGGAGAATCAGGTAGGTATAGCCTGGAGAGTTGTGGCATTTGTGACCATGGCTATAGCCACAGCTAAGGCAGCACCACTTGTATATAATGTGACTGGTATAGATGAGTGTCAAGGGAAAGATTATGATTTTGACTCCTGTGAGTCTGTGAGTCAGTTGTTAAAAGTTACAAATGCAGCTGTGTGTGGGAAGGAAGAAATGTTTCGGGATGTGAATATTTGTTTGTCCAGGATGGATTCCATGAATCTCATCAAGGACCCATGAAACCTATCTGAATTGGTCCTGAATGCTGCTGTGACAAATGTTTAACCAACTGTTCTGAGTTTAGACTCAAAATAGAAGGTTTTGCAATTAAGGATTTTAGGACTGACTTTAATATAACTCAGATTTGTACTGATCCCTGAAAAGATGAGGTTAAGATTACTCCACCAATGCCAACACTAAGAGAAACCAGAGCTACTCAAATCACTTTAGAACCCATAGCTCCCATAATTACCAAAACTGGGCCATTTGCTGTTAAGAAGACAGGAATTAAAAAATTGCTAGTTAATCCAAAGCGGTCATTAAAACGGGTAGAGATGGCAATGCAAGTGAATGCCTCTGCCATTCAACCTGAGTGGGCTCCATTTTTGAAGACCTCTCTTACCAATTGGACCACCTGGCTGCAGAGGCGTGTGCCTTACATGTCCAGACAGAAGAGAGACCTCACTGGGTTACTGGAGAAGGGACCAGGGGTTCTATTCAGAAATATTAATGAACAAATTGATAGTAATGGGCAGTGATATGGTTAAATTGAAACAACCTCTACAATCTTCCTTATTGGCATCAGGTACCACCTAGTAAAAGTTATCAAAAAAACCTTATTATTTTTATCATGATATTTTTATATTATATTTAATTATTATATACATTTATTTCTATATTTATATTATATATTTTATATATTTACATATTTTAAATAATTTATTTTTTCTATTTTTGTATTATATATATTTATATTTCTATATATATATTTTATATACAATATGAATATTATATATATTATATAGTATATATATTTATTATATATTTGTTGTATATTATATTAATTATTATATTATTTATTAATTAATATTAAGTATTATTATATTACATTTTAATATACTATATTTATTATATATATTATATATTATATTTATTATAACTTTTAATTTATTATTATTATATTACCAAAATGGGAAAACATAGAAGAGCAGGATCATGAACAAAATTACTGAATAAAAATAATAACACTGAATAAATAATGATACTGAATAATAATGAAGAATAATAATATATATTATATATTAAAATAATGAAGAATAATGAATAATAATGAATAAATAGTAATAATAATATATAAATATTATATAAAACATTCTTTCTTTAGGGCTAAATCATGAGGGGACTGTACTATATCCTTCTGAACACAGAACGTGGGCATGGAAAGTTGAAGGAAGGTGGTGAACTAATAGAACCCTGCTCAATGAAGGAACAATTGGAGTTTATATGTGAAGGCAATGTAGGGGATGATGAATTTTTAATCATTTATTTTTTATAATTTTTAATTATTTTTTAATCTAATTTCCTATCAGGCACCTGTCATATCACACCAACATAAAAAGGCAAACTTGACTACTGTTCAAGAAATATCTCCTGTGACCATAGGGATGAACTTAACCTTGGTTGCACAATTATTGAAACAAAATGAATTAAAGAAAATTCTTAAAGAAATTAAAGATGATGGAAACAGAACCCTGATTACAATGCACCATGAGACAGAGACTATACAGATAGTATTGAAAAGGTCAGAAGAAGGCTCATCCCATCATTGCTGGGATGTGTTTTTTCGGTGGTCACAAACAGCGATAGGTTTGGTCAATACCTTGGTTCATCCAATTATTGTTTTGCTCATTTTAGTTGGACAAAGTTTGATCTTGTCTGTTTCAATACTTGTTTGGAATTGGAGAATGCTGCAGTGAGCAGCAGCTTTACCTTCAATATCAAGAGCATATGGTACAGTTTTTAGAGACACCTATTGGACAGCTTGGCTAGATAAAGAAGAATCTATATATTAGTAAAAGAATTTACTAACCTTGAAGAAAGAGCGGGGAAATTATCATGATTTTAAAGAATCAAGATATTAGCTAAGGGTTGGAAGCAATTCATATTGATCAGGATGTAAGTTCGATAAGCAAAAGATAAGTTAAGGATTATCAGATGCTTTAACTAGAGCTAATAGATGTATTGTTTGCCATGATGAGCTCGTTCTAGTATTGTTTATAGAAGGAAGTGGAATAAGTGAACTGTTATTAGAACAGATTAAAACCAGTAAAACAATGACCAGCACTTGGACTTTATATCAATCAATCATGAAGCAGGGGACCTTGCATTGTGCCAGAGGGTCACAGAGGCCTGAGCAAGACAATCCTTACTTAATCCTTCAAGACCACTGACCTAATTTGAGAACACTGACCCAGTTCAAGAGAAGAACTGCGCACACATGAAGGACTAATAGCCTCATTTGAATAGAGAACGGGGATGGGAGGTGCTAAAGTTATTCATATGCATTGTTATGTAAGATCTTGGGACGAGACAACTCCAGGACACTCTCTGGTGTTAATAGGCATTCAACTTTCTAACTTTACTTAGAGGGTCTTTGTCCATAATCATATTGGTTTTTAACAATTAGCACTTGAGGAGATTGTATGAAACTTAGGAGTTCTAGATTGATAAAAAAGGACGAAAACCCCTCTTTGCCTGAGTGCAGCCAGTTCTCCAAGCAAAGAAGGTCCCAGGGGAGTGAGGAGAGACAGGATGGGGTTGGGGAATGTGGAGCAAGGTTGTCCACACTTGGTCAGACCTCAAGGCACAGCTTCTCTACCAGGCCAGACCCCCTGAGGAGAGACCTTGGATCACTATCAATCACTAAATGCTGCAATAACCTCTTGTGTAACTAGAAAAGTAATAAAATACGCCATTAAAAAAAGCAGTACATATTTACAAATAGTCTTTGATATATTTCTCCATAACTGCAGCAGGAAACCTTCCTAACCAACTGCACCAGACCAGAGGGAAATCAAGGTACAGCCATGGTTTGTCAGCACTTGTTTGATCCTAATGAGCCCCGTGGTGCATTTGGTGCTGAGCCCTGGAACCTCACGACCCGAGAGGAGATTGCAAAACCTTGAAAGGAGTCAAAGTCAGAAGAAAAACCAAAAGTGTCTTGAAGCATTAGTGGGTCCAACTGAGGTCCATCTCCAACTCAGGCTCCTCATGGACTTCTTGGAGGGGAGAATTGGAGGCCAGGATTACAAAAAATCCTCTCGGAGACTCAGTGTGGGAAGGAAAATCCAAAGTACCTTAAACATCTTTAGTATCTCAAAGTAATAATGAGCCCCACTGAGTGTTGTTACTGACAAAGCCTCTCAAGGGACTCATTAAAGCAGAGAATTGGAGGCCAGGATTGCACAAACCTCTCAGAGAGTCCAAGGCAAAAGCCAAACCCAAAGGCCTTGGATAAACCTGCAGTCCCTGGCAGCATGAAGGAGCCCCCCAGGGCCATTGCTGACCAAGGCTCCTTCCCCAGGGACTCCTTCCAGCACATCCTGGAGGCCACTGGCAAGGGAGGGGGATGCTGAGGGCAGCACAAGGGGCTGACAGTGCCCAGCCTTGCTGGGGCTGTGCCAGGAGGCCCCAGGGCCTCAGGACAAGGGGTCTCCTCAGTGTCCTTGGTGGCACAGAGGCTGCTGTGGCCCAGGGCACCAAGACTTGGCTTCTCTTTGTCCCCACCTGTCATCACTGCCTGCAGTTTTCTGCTCTGCCTGGGGCCTGGGGACACTTTCTGTGTCGTGTCCCTCAGTGGGACCCATTAAAACTTTCAGAAACTTTGGAGTTGGCTTCTGCCTTGGAGTTCTGGAGAGGTTTCTTCAGCTCCCTCTCAGGGACTGATGTTCAGGGCCTCAGCACAAAGCCCTGAGAGGGTCATTAAAGTCCTTGTGCTGTGTCTGTGCTGATGAGCTGGGCTGAGCTCATCATCCAGAGGGAGATCCTGGCAACCAAGAAGAGCTTAAAAACACATTTCTCTGGATGAGCAGCTTTTCTGCCAGCCCAGCAGGGCTGGGGCACTGCCTGCAGCCACCCCAGGCACAGCACACAGGCACACAGGGCTTCAACTCAGCCTGGGCTGGCAGCACAGAGCAGAGCTCACTCAGGTCTCACTGCAGGAGAAATCCTCCCAGGCTTGCAAACAGTCACTCTCTGGCTGGGGGAAGAGAAGCTGCAGCTCCTGCAGGGATCTCCTGAAGCTGCCACATCCCCCTGCTTGGAGCACCTTCCAGGAGCACTGTGGGAGCTGCTGCAGGGCAGGGATGTGGCCCTAGGGCAGGGCTGGGTTTCCCTGCTGCCCCAGCCCAGGCCCAGCACAAGGCAGCTCCCTGGGGCCAGGCTCTGCTGCAGGGCTGAGCAGCCGGGGCTGCAGCCAGGGGTGCCCAGGGCTGTGGTGCAGAGCAGGGTCCTGCAGCCCAGGGCGCTGTGCTGGCCCAGGGACTCTGCTGCCTGCCAGGGACAGCTCTCAGCCGGCCCGGGGAGCTGCTGCCAGCGCTGGGGAGAAGCTGTGGGGGGAAGGAGCCACCCTGAGCAGGGCAGCTGCTGCTGCTGCTGCTGCTGCTGAGAGGGGCTGTGTGGGGCAGGGCTGCTCCCAGCTCCACACCAGCCTGGGCACAGCTGCGGAGGACACTTGCCAAAAGAAGCTAAGCCTGGCATTGTTGTAAAGATCAGGAGCTTTCCTGAGAGTGTTTTCAATTTCCTGCTTGGAGAAAGATGGGAGAGTTGGGGTGATGACAAAAAGATTTTTGTTTTTTATACATTATTCATATATTTGTAGCTCTTTAAACTACTATTATATAGGTATAAAATTATAATCATGAATGAGCTCTATTCAACTACCTTGAATTTCTTATAAAACTGTAATCCTTTATTAATTTTAGTATCTTTCCTACTCTTTCTCTTAGATTTTAGAACTATGAGCTTCTGAATACATTCCTGAAATAATGTATAGTCTTCTTATCAGGAAGAGGACCTACAAAAGGAACATTCTGCTTTTTACCTGGAGTGTGAGCAGTCATTAAAAAAAAAAGTGGCACAAAGCAGCCCTTGGATGTCTTCCAAGGGGTTTACCCAGGGGAGTGTAACTGAGGCAACTGAATCTTGTATTTGTCCTTCCTGTTTAAAATCCTAATTAATCAACCTTAATAAATTGTTCATATCAGGGGCTGGGTATGCCCCATCCCCTCTGGGACACCTGAAAGCTTCCAATAATGTCTGGTTTTTAATTTACTGTTCTAACACTGTATCAAGGGGGGTTTTTTTCTCTTTTTTTTTATAGGAAACAGGAGGATGAGAGAAGCAGAACATGAATTGTAACCACAGAATCACAGAACATTCTGAGTCAAAAGGGGACACCCAGGATCATCAAAGTAATGTCTCAACATTTACAGAGATTCCAGAAATGTAACTTTGGGTACTCAGTCTCTCTGCTGGGAGCCTCCCAAAGGGCCTTCAGCCACTGCTCAGCCCTGCACAGCCCCAGCATCACCTTGGCAGGGCCCAGCAGGGCTCTCCTGAGCTGCCCTTGCCCACCTGCAGACAGAGCCTGCCCCAGCCAGGGCCCTGCAGACAGGCAGGTTTCTGTAGGGCCGGGCCCAGGGCACAGAGGGTGGGATGGGCTCTGTGAGCGCTGGCAGGGACAAGGCTCCTGTCAGGAGGGAAATGTGCAGGCCCAGGGAGATGCTGAGGGAAGGAGAGGGGGCTGAAGAGAGCAGTGCTGGGGGCAGGAGGGCACTGTGGGTGTGTGGGAGGTGCCGTGCCCAGCTGGCTACAGGAACACTGTCCTGAGTGCCCGGCTGTCTGTGCCCTGCCCTCCCAGGCACAGCACCACCACATCTGCTCTTGTTTCTGCACTGCCCTGATCCTGTCCCTGTCATCTGGTGCTCTCAGGGAGGCTCTGGCCTTTGCAGCAGCTGAGTCAGGCACTGCCCTCGGCATTCCTGCCAGGCAGCTGTGGCCATGGCAATGGGGTGTCCAAGCTTCCCTGGGACCTGTGGGGCTGTGGGCAAAGCAGTCCATGGCAAAGGGGAATGAGCTGAGCCCCCTCCCTGAGATCCCATCATGGGCACAGCCGGGGATCTCCTTGCTGTGTCCTTCCCAGCTCTGAGCTGCCCTCCTGGCTGCAGATCTGTGCCAGAGCCCCTGGGAGTTCCCTGAATGTGCCACGGGGAAGTGCAGAGGTGCCAGAGCTGAGGAAATGCTGCTGGGTTTGCCAAGGGAGCCGGGAGTGTCCTTAGCAGAAGGGGGTGCTGAGACCTTGCCCAGAGCCCTTTGGAGAGGGTGAGACATTGAGGGATCCCTGTGCTCTGGGCAGGGTCTGGTTTATGCCAGGGTGACAGGGGAGTGTGATTGTGCTCTGATTGCAGCCAAAACTGCAAACCCAGGGCAGTTGGGAACAAGCCCATCCAGCCCCTCACCTTCCTTGAGCCACAGGGAATCCTTTCCCTCCCTCATCTTTCAGTGGAAAACTCTGAGTACAGCAGAAATATTGGGGATTTCTGACCTCAGAGAAACAGGAATGATGTGTGGGCTTGAAAATAATAGCGAAAATTCCTTCCTGCTCTCCCTTTAGAAGTGGAAATTCAGATGGCAACAAGCCTGTCTGCATTAGGAGGGATTCCCCTGACAAATCCTGAATATCCAGCCTTGTCCCTCTGCCACATGGCCACAAACCCAGGGCAGCAGGGCAGGGATGGCTCCTCGAGAGCCCCCACGCACAGGCCTGGCTGCTCCTGGCACACTCAGACAGCAAAACTGGAGCTCAGGCAGTGACCTGGGGGAAGGTTTTCCCAGAGCAGGAACAAGGGTGGGTGACTCACAGCAAGACAGTCTGGAGGAAATGGCCCAGGTTTGGCTGAAAGCAGCCTCTGCTGACTTGTCCCTGTCCTTTATCAATGAACAGGTGCCCATGGCCAGGCACAGCAAATGTCCAACAGCAGCTCCATCAGCCACTTCCTCCTGCTGGCATTGGCAGACACGCGGCAGCTGCAGCTCCTGCACTTCTGCCTCTTCCTGGGCATCTCCCTGGCTGCCCTCCTGGGCAACGGCCTCATCATCAGCGCCGTAGCCTGCGGCCACCTCCTGCACAACCCCATGTTCTTTTTCCTGCTCAACCTGGCCCTCACCGACCTGGGCTCCATCTGCACCACTGTCCCCAAAGCCATGCACAATTCCCTCTGGGACACCAGGAGAATCTCCTATGCAGGATGTGCTGCACAGGTGTTTTGCTTTCTGTTCTTCATCTCAGCAGAAGTATCCCTCCTGACCATCATGTGCTACGACCGCTACGTGTCCGTCTGCAAACCCCTGCACTACGGGACCCTCCTGGGCAGCAGAGCTTGTGCCTACATGGCAGCAGCTGCCTGGGCCAGTGCCTTTCTCACTGGTATGCTACTCACTTCCAACACATTTTCCCTGCCCCTGTGCCATGGCAATGCCCTGGACCAGTTCTTCTGTGAAATCCCACAGATCCTCAAGCTCTCCTGCTCACAATCCTACTTCAGGGTGATTGGACTTATTCTGTTCACTTCCACTTTAGCACTGTGTTGTTTTGTGTTCATAGTTTTCTCCTATGTGCAGATCTTCAGGGCTGTGCTGAGGATCCCCTCTGAGCAGGGACGGCACAAAGCCTTTTCCACCTGCCTCCCTCACCTGGCCGTTGTCTCCCTATTCCTCAGCACTTCCATGTTTGCCTACCTGAAGCCCCCCTCCATCTCCTTCCCATCCCTGGACCTGGCCCTGTCAGTTCTGTACTCGGTGGTGCCTCCAGCCCTGAACCCCCTCATCTACAGCCTGAGGAACCAGGAGCTCAAGGCTGCAGTCTGGAGACTGATGACTGGATGTGTTCAGGAACATTAAACTGCTGGCCAATTTCTGCAAATCACTTGTAATAAATGTCATGTTCGATATTTCTTGTTCTTTTTGTTCCTTTTTTTTTTCCCTGTGTTTTACTTTTTTAACACAGTCCATAAAGAAATGTCATTCTTTGTGCCATTTCTCATTCTTCTTCTCTCCACTTTCCCTGTGGCCAAAAATAGTGTCAATGAGAGGCTCGATTATCAGTGGCTTTAAAAAAAACATAAAGGATCATCCAGAAAAGTTTTCTGCAGAGATGCCCCTTTGGTTCCCTTCTCTGCAGCTGCAGCAGCAATGTCTGTGTGCAGAGCTGGGGGCAGATCAGTGCTGGCACAGCAGCTGTGCCCAGCAGCAGCAGCAGCAGCCCTTGGTGTTGCCAGTGCTGCTGCCGTGGCCCTGCCCCGCTGCCCTGCTGGCCCTGGTGTTGCTGTAGGGCCTGAGTGCTCTCGGGGCCGGGCACAGTGCTGGGGGTGGCAGTGCCGGGGCTGCAGCAGGGACAGGCCATGGGCACTGCTGGGGCAGCGCTGACGCCTCAGGCCAGGGCCTGGGGGCTGCAGGCTCCTTGCCCAGGCTCTCTCCAGAACACTTTGCCCAGGCCAATGCTGAGCACAGAAAAGCCCCAGGAGCAGCCCTAGGCTGGCTGTGGGCAGGCTGGGGGCAACTGGGATACACTGGGAGAAACTGAAACCACCGTGGGGGTAAATGGGAGCAGCTGTGCCCATGCTGGGGTCATACTGGGATTCTACTGGAACCAGACTGGGAGTGACTAGAAAGGTGCTGGCTGTGACTGGAACCATGCTGGAGGTGACTGGGAGCAACTGGGCTCAAACTGGGAGTGACAGGCAGTCACTCAGGGCATGACTGGAATAATACTGGGAGTATCTGGAAGTGACTGGGGTCATTACTGGGGGTAACTGGAACCAAAGTGGAGGTGACTGGGTCCTCCTGGGTTCATCCCGGGAGCCACTGGGATTACAATGGGTGTGAACAGATCCTGACTGGGGGTTACTGGGAGCTACTCTTGGGAGGAAAATGTGGACACATTGGGAACAACCGGGATAAACTGGAAGGGACTGGGACCATGCTGAGGGGACTTCTCAGTGGTGCAACTGGGATCATACTGGGATTATATTGAGACCACACTTTGGGAAACTGACAAAAACTGGGATCATGCTGGAGGCATCTGGGAGTAACTGGGAAAGACTGGGATCATTCTGAGATAACCAGAATCTTACTGGGATAGACTGGGATATACTGTGAGTGTCTGTAACCATACTGGGGAGACTGGAACCTCATTAGGAACAGCTGGGACCATGCTGGGGAAAACTGGCAGTGCATGTGACCATGCTGAGAGGGACTGGGACTATTCTAGGGACAACTGGGATCACATGTGGAGGAGCTGGGAACAGTTGGAACTTTTCTGGCAGCAACTGGGATCATAGTGGGACCACAGTGGGAACAGCTGGGTTCCTGCTGGTTGAGACTGGGGTCACACTGAGGGTGACTGGATTCCTACTGGGATTGACTGGGAGTGGCTGTGTGCAACTGGAATCACACTGAAAGCAGCTGGGAGGAACTGGGAATGACTGGGAGCATGCTGGGGGTGACTGGGATATACTGGGGGAGACTGGGAATCATGAGGATCATACTGGAGGGTACTGGGATCATACTGATATTTACAGGGAGAAGTGACTGGGTTCATACTGGGAGTGCTGAGGAAACTGGAACCACACGGACAGAGCAAGTGGGCCCATCCTGGGAGCAGCCACTTCCAGCACCAGGACCCCCAGTTCCCTCCATACCCCCGGCTGAGTGGGGGGCTCAGCCCAGGACCCCTCATCATCCTGGGGGAGGGGACATGGTCCCCGTGTGCAGACCCAGGAGGAGTTTAGGGGGTGGGTGGGTCGTGGGTGACCCCCAGCAGTCTTGGGAGGGAGAGGAGAACAGGGAGACCCCCAGGATGGGTTTGGGGGGAACCGGATTGGAGCCTCCAGATACCGAATCTGATGAGGAGAATGATGATGATGGCAGCGATAATGGACACAGCAACCACCAGGGTGAGATTCCTGCTGGATTGTGGCTCTGGGAAGCACAGGATGGTGAGGAGGGGAGGGGAACCCCCATCCTGCTGCTCCATATTCCCAAATTCCCAATTCCCACTTTCCACATTCCCAGCCTCACCCCAGGAGAAGATCCTGGGCTCTGGCATTCCGGGATGCTCCACCCGGCACCGGTGCTGCTCCCGCTCCTCCAGCAGCGCCTCAATCCTGGCCCAGGTGTGGAAGGTGCTGTTGCTGCTGGGAACAATCCCGGATTCCATCTCCCTTCATGCAGCTGATCCCGATGGTGCTGGGGTAGAATCCGTACGTGAGCAGGACAATGTCAGGGTCCCGTGTTCCACTTTTCCAGACACATGGACATCAGGGGGTTCTGGAATGGGATAGCTGTGAGATGCATCCATGGAATTCCATGGCAATGGGATGGGGGTGAGATCTGCTCATGGAATTCCATGGGAAAGGCATGGCAGTGAGATCCATCTACAGACATCCCATGGGAATGGGACAGCAGTGGGATCCATCCATGGAGGTCCCATGGGAATTCCCATGTTCCCAAATTCATCCCTTCTAAATTCAACATTCCCATGGGAATTCTACCCTCCTCACCTTTATGCTCCAGTGCCTCCCACCCATATCTGACATATTTCCACAGACATTCCAGGCAGGTGTGCCCCAGGGGATTTGTGAATTCTTCAGCCTCCATCTCATCCTGTTCCCAGCACCTCTTGGTGACCTGGGCAGCGCTGTCGGCCACCACGAATCCCCCGGATCCCAGCTGGAAGGAGAGGAATTCCCACCTGTCGGAGCTCAGCTGAATTGATCCCCGGACGCTCCCATGGGGCAGGAGGTCACAGCTGGAAACCTCCTGCAGGTGTGGAGACCTGGGGAGGGATTGGACCCATGGAGACCCTCGGAATTTTATCCCAGCCCCACAGAGCCCCATTCCAGCCCCACAGAGCCCCAGAGTCTGATGGAGACCCACAGAGCTCATCCCAGCCCCTTGGATCCGCATGGATGCACATCCCAGCGCCCCAGATCCCGGCCCAGCCCCACGGATCCCCACTGCAGTCCCACAGGTGCCATGGCAGCCCCACAGATCCCCCAGCCCTGGCTCCCCGCCCTGAGCCCCGCTCTGGCTGTGCCGCTCCTGCAGGATCTGCAGCTCCCTGCTGGCCCCGTGCTGGTGCCGCTCCTTGTGCCGGCTCCGGCCATCCCAATATCCCGGCTCGGCTCCGGCCGCCATCCCCGGCGGCTGCGGCTCCGCCCGGCCCCGCTGGCTGTGGCGGCGCTGGAAGGGGATCCCATCCAGGGACCCCATGGACAGGAACTGGGGGAACCCCGGGCCGGGCTCCGACAGCGCCATGGGCAGGGACCGCAGGGAGAGGAGAACTGGGGGGACACAGAGATTTGGGGTCTGGGGGGTCACGGGTGAAGGAAAGGGGGAACGGGGAGAGCTGGGACAGCAGGGAAGGCGGTTTGGGTGTTCCAGGATTGGGAAAAGGGGAGGATGTGGGTAGATAGATGTCAGACAGGTGGGGTTAAAGGCATTCCTATACCCAGGAAAGGGAGCTCAAATGGTCCCTTGTCCCCATTCCCATCAAAAGGTGGGACAACCGGGGATGGCTGGGAATAGGGGTTCCAGGTGTCCTCAGTGACGAGGAAAGCTCCCCTCAGCTATGGGGGCAGGAGGGAAAGGATCCGGAAAGAGACTGGGATGGACTGGGACAGTCTGGGATGGACTGGGACACTGGCATACACTGGGATACACCGGCATATGCTGGGATACACTGGGCTACACTGGGATACACTGGGCCCAAGACTGGCACCCACTGGGAGCAGGATCAGAGCACACTGGGACCCAGCAGGACCAGAACTGGGGAACAGGGATCATTGTGGGACCAGCTGGGATTTACTGAGAGTGACTGGGATCATACTGGTGGAAACTGGAGCTATACTGGGATAAGTGGATGTGACTGAGTATAACTGAGTATGCCAAGGGTAACTGGGATATACTGGGAGTGTTTGTGACCATACTGGGGGTGACTGGGAACACACTGAGAGTGACTGAGAGTGACTGGGTCTACAATGGGAACGACTGGGAGTGACTGGGACCATGCTGGGAGAGACTGGGATCATCGTGGACTCCTACTGGGATCATACTTGGAATGACTGGGTCTATGCTGGGGCCACTGAGAGCAACTGGGATCAGACTGGGACAAACTGGGAGCAACTGAGACTATACTGGGGGACACTGGGGTCACGATGGCAGCAGAGTAGAATCATACTGGGAGTGACTGGATCTATACAACTGGGATTACACTAAGAGGAACGGGGACCATGCTGGGGACAATGGAATCATACTGAGAGTGACTGGCACCACACTGAGAATGACGGGGATCATTCTGGGATCATACTGGAAGTGACTAGGAGAAGGTTGAGGGCAACTGGGACCATGTGGGGGCATGTGGGATATACAGGGAGGGACTGGAATCATGCTGGAATTGACTGGCAGTGGCTATGAGCAGGGAATCCTGTTGGAAGCTACTGGGAAATACTAGGAATGAACAGAAACACACTGGAGGCAACTGGGATTTACTGGGGAAGACTGGGATCACAGAGGAACCATAAAGGAAGTTACTGGAATAGTACTAGGAGTATCTGGGAGTGACTGGGATCATACTGGGAGTGACTGAAACCATACTGAGTGACTGGGAGAAACTGGGACCATGCTGTTGGCAAATGGCACCGTACTGAGAGTGCCTGGATTCATACTGGGATCATACTGGGAAGGACTGGAGCTGTAATGGGAGGGACTGGGATCATGCTGGGGGTAACTGGAACCATACTGGGAGTGCCTGGAACAAGAGTAGGGGTTAATGGGAACACCTGGGACAATGCTGGGATCATAGTGGAATCATAGTGGGAGTGACCGGTATGATACTGGGATCATACTGAGTGCAACTGAAAGTGACTGGGATCATACTGGGAGTAACTGGGAGTGACCTGGGCCCCCCTGGGGGAGCAGGATCATCCTCCAAGTGCTCAGGAATTGTCTGCAGCTCCTG
>JAJEOU010000023.1:73869-100908 GCA_021534815.1 Acrocephalus arundinaceus
TTTTTTAAGAAAGAACTAATTGATGTATTGTTTGCCATTATGAGCTCATTTTAGTTTTGATTTTAGAAGGAAATGGAGTAAGTGAACCGTTATAAGAACAGATTGAAACCAGTAAGAACAATGACCAGAACCTGGACTTTATATCAATCAATCACAAAGCAGGGGACCTTGAGTAGTGCCAGAGGGTCACAGAGACCTGAGGAAGACTCTCCTGACTTCATCCTTTGAGATCGCTGATCCAATTCAAGAGAAGAATTGCACACACATGAAGGACTAATAGCCTCATTTAATATAGAGCAGGGATGGGAGGTGCTCAGGTTATGCACATGTATTTTATGTAAGATCTTAAGAAATAAATAGAGGGCAAAGAACCTTGTACAGGGCAGTCACACCTTTCAGAGACAGCTCCTGTGCCACCAGCTGGTGTTAATAACCATTCCACTTTCTCACTGTAACTAGTTAGAGTGTCTCTGACTGTGATCTTCAGTTTTAACAGCTCAGCACAATGCAAACCTCTAAATGCACCAAAAGCTGCAGGAAAATTCCCACAAATAAAAGCTATTCCATTAATTCCTTCTTGACTTTCTAAATTCTCCACAGCCTCTTGCTCCCAATCCAAAGCCACTAATCCCCCAGCAGACGCTTGATAGAAATCTTCTAAATATATTATTCTCTCATTTCCCCTGTCTATCCACCAGTTTACTGAATTCACAAACTCTCGAGTCCAAATGAGTCGAGCCAAAACCACTCAAGGAGAGGAATTCCCTCTATTCGTCTGACCAGATAGAATTCTCAGACCCAAACTATCTCTATTTTAATTCTAGCAATCAGCATCTACAAACACAGCCTCCGTACCTAAAATCACATCTAAGCCCTTATCGAAGGCTTCTACTCTTCCTTGCCAAACTGGTCCTGTCCTTTGTCTCTCCCCAAACTACTTCAAAAACGTTCATGTCTCAGCGTTCAGAGACTAATCAACTCTTTCAAACAAACCACTTTTACTGTTTCTCACTCAGCCTGTGCTGCACTTACAACTTTTCACACAAGTAGCAGTGCTGCCTCAAAAATCTACCACAGCTCCAAAACACAATTCCAAGTCACTTACACACAAACAAAACATCTCTCCCTTGAAAACTAGCATCCCAATCTTATTATTCCCATGGGAAACACTTACAAACACACTGTACTAAACCACTCAACCTCTGTATCTCAAATTCCAGAGGCAAAACCACCTGAACACCAGGCCTGAACAACTCTGGGAGTCCGGACCCTTTTAACATGAACACCGGGTGTTACAGTAAATACCGTCCCCCGGAACCGAAGTACGCACACACCACAGTCACAGCAGGGAGGGGCTTTTTATTAAGGGTTTTACACAACATGCAGCGCTATCAAACGCTTTAATCATGTGCCCCACTTGCTTCATTTTTCACTGGCCATCTCAGTGTCCCAAAAACGAAACCACAGGTCCAAACTCCCTTTCACTTCATGCTAATAGCACATCTCAACAAACTCTCTCACAATCGTTCTCGCAGTCAGGACACATTCACACAGCATAACAACCATAGACCAGGATTTGCCCTTACAACTGCTAGCCTCAAATTGCCAGCAAACTGAGCCCTCTACAATGCAACAAATGGCAAAATCCCCTTCTGCCAGCAACTACAGCCTTGAAAAGAACAAAAACCAGTGCCCCCACAAAACTGTATAGGCCACTCAGTTATTGTTTAAAATGTTTAAATTGTTTAAACCCATGTTAAGCACTTACTCTGTTGTCTGTACCCTTGCTGTACCCCCATTTTCCCTGATACCCAAGTTGTATGCCCTCCTTCCCAAGTCCCTCCCTTCCCTTTCCGGGTCAGGTCTCTGTTGCTCCCTGCCAGCCTGCCAGTCAAGATCTCAAGACACCGCCTACATGCAAATGAACCCGACCAATAGAAAGGGACACCCAGCATGCTCAGCTCCACCAAAAGGTCGCCGTAACTTAAAAAGCAGTTGACAGGAGAAGCACCCCTAGAGCGAGCCCAAGTTCATTGAGTTCCTGGGAACCCCCGTGAGGGCGAACTCCCGGCCCTGCAGCACAGCAGCAGGAACGACGTAGACCTCCTCCTCGGTGGTGTCCCCAGGCGTCTACAGGGAGCAACGGAGGCGGCGTGCGACCCCCCCCGAGCTTCCCCAATTTTAATAAAGGCAATCAAAGGAGTAAAAACGATCTCCTGCCCTGTTTATTTTTAACAATTCTGGGGGCTCGTCCGGGATAGGCCATGCCCTGAAGAGGACGGCGGACGGGAAGGCGCCATCCGCCCCTGGACCTCCGGGGACAGCTGGCCTCATCCAGGACCTAGGACGCCGAGGGACAGCACCAAGGAGAGCTGGTGAGAAAAGCCGGCGGCGGGGGTGGAGGCGAGCGAGTGGGCTGAGTGAGTGAGACGGGGACTGGCAGCTCAGATCCCCGAAGCGAGTGTGGACCCCTTAGTACCGCGGTTCCGGACTCCCGCGAGGGGGCCGGCCGGGAACAGGGGGAAGCGACTGGTGACGAGAGGACGAGGCGCCTCCAGGGGCATAGAGGGGGCCCCCCCTCCTGGCGTGCGGAGGGCATATTAGGAGAGAGTGGCACGCCTAGGGTGACAGGAGAGAGGTACCCCCATACCCAGGGAAGAGGACCGCCCTAGGAAATCCGAGTGCGCGGAAGGCCTAGGGAGGGTGGAAGGCGCACACTGTGCCCTCTGAGTGCTGGCTGTGGTGGCCGACCCGAGTGCTGGCTGCGGTGGCTGCCCTGGGGTGGGCAGGCCACTTTCGGGGGCTCGGGCCCACAGGGTGGGAGGCCACTTTCGGGGGCTTGGAGGTCGGGGCTCAGACCCACAGGGTGGGAGACCACTTTCGGGGGCTCGGTCGAGTACCCAGGCACTAGCTGGGGTAGCGGACAGGGGCACGGAGTGAGAGAGCTGCACTGGCTGGGGTTGCGGGCCGGCGCAGCCGACCGGGGTGCAGGGTGTGAGTGGTAGGGGGCCCTAAGCACAAGGGGCCCGAAGTAGGGAGAGTGCGTGAGTTGTGCGCCGTGTGCTCGGGTGCTGGCTGTGGTGGGGATCACGGCCCTGCAAGGCCGTTGGTTGTCCGGCCCACTTTCGGGGGCCCACAGCACGCGGTGAGTGAGTGAGGGTGCTGGCTGAAGCAGCTGCCGAGGCCTGTATAGGGTACTGGCTGGGGTAACAGAGGGTTACCCACAGGGTACCAAGCGGTTAGGGGCTGCTTGCGGGGCACCAGCGAAGTGCTGGCTGGGGGCCCAGGGCTGCCGACGGGGCACTCGCATGCTTGGGGTACCGGCCGGGGTAACAAAGGGGGTTACCTTCGGGGTACCAGAGTGAATGTGGAATTAAAACTTAAGTTGCCCGTCATTATTCTTCCGTTTGTGTAGGGGCACCTTAACAAGAATTTTTGTTTTGTGGAGGCGAAATATTTTAGTTTGTGTTGCCCTGTTTTATCCTTCCTTTTGGGTAAGGGCACCGTAAAAATTTGTTTTAGCCTAGTGAGAATGGGAGCGTGCGTGAGTAGAAAGGGACGAGCAGAGGAGAAAGGTAATCAGACATGTCAGAGGATACCACCGGACAGCCCGCTCGGGCGGATGCTCGAGAGATGGGAGGAGCGAGAGGCCACGAGGGAGCTGAATAAGCTAAAAATGATTTATTATTGTGTCGAGGTCTGGCCCGCCTTAGATCTGCCAGAGAGATGGCCAAGATGCGGGACCACAGACTCATGGATGTGCTCCCAGTTATGCCAGCACCTAAAGGCCCAAAAGAATTTGAGTACAGAGCAAGTGCTGTATGCAGCTTGCTGGAGAAAATATAGTAATGAGGAGGAGAAAGCGAGGATTTGTAAACTTAAAGAGCAAAAGAAGGAGAATGAGAAGCTAGGGAAGAGGGAGAATAGTCGTGCCTGGGACCCCCTTGATCACTTACCTCCTCCCCCTCCAGTCTACCCAGAAGTTCCCCAAGCTATCCCCGGAAACCCTCCCACCTTACCCTCGAGCCAAACCCCATTTCCCCAGGCTACTACCCCTGCCCCTTCCTTAGCAGGGCCACCCCTCTGTCACCTCACTCAAACCTGACCTTCTCAAAGGCCAACCCCTTTTATTCTCCTGCTCTGCCCCCCATCCCCCCTGACCTGAGTACAAGTATCTCCCCCTTGCCCTCAGCCCTTCCTGCGCCTCCTTCCACTTGGGAGCTAGGCTCGTCGACCCCCAGCACGAACTCTTCCCAAATGGTGGAAACCTCAGATGGGCCTTATAATAATACAAGGTCAAAAACAAAACTTTTCCCCTTAAGGGAAGTTCCGATGGGAGGGGCAGTGGGAGGAGTAGGATTTGTGAATGCCCCTCTAACTGCATCAGAAGTGCGGAATTTTAAAAAGGAACTGGGAAATCTAGTGGAGGATCCCGTAGGGATCTCTAATCAGATTGATCAGTTCCTAGGCCCAAATATTTACACCTGGGGAGAAATGAATTCCATCTTGAACATCCTCTTTAACCCTGAGGAGGTCCGGCTAGTGAGGACCGCGGGAATGCGGATTTGGGAAAGAGAGAACCGAGTGGGTCCCCCAGCAGACCAGAAGTTGCCTGTAGTTGACCCAGGATGGAATCCGAATAGGGAAGAAGACAGGAGGAATATGGAGGATTACAGGTCCCTAATGATAAGAGGGATTAAGGAGTCAGTGCCCCGAAGTAACAACACTAAGCTAGCCTTCGACGGGGCACAGGAGAAAGATGAGACCCCAGCGGCATGGCTGAACAGGCTAAGGAAAAATTTCCAACAGTATTCAAATCTGGACCCAGATAGTCCAGAAGGTCAGGTGTTTCTAAAGCTACAGTTTGTCACTAAATCCTGGCCAGACATAAGAAGGAAACTGGAGAAACTAGAGGATTGGCAAGAAAGAGGGATAAATGAGCTGTTAAGAGAGGCTTTGAGAGTCTATTTGAGGAGGGAGGAGGACAAGATGAGGGCAAAGGCAAAAATTATGGTGGCTGTGGCTAGAGAGAGTGTTAGGGACAGCAAGGGACCCCAAGATGGGGGAAATATCAAACCCCCGGTGGGGAGAGGGAAGGTTTTACCTCCTTGGAGGACTCCGCAAAGGCAAGGGGAAACTAGGAGGTGTTTCTACTGCGGGGAGGTAGGACACATAAAGAAAGATTGCCAGAAACTAACATTTGATGAGGCAATTTCTAGAGAGCAGGAGACCCTAGAGAAATGGTTGAAAGGAGAAGGTGATGAGGATTAGGGGTGTCATGGGCTCTATGCGCTAGGGGACCCTATGAAACATCATGAAGAGCCCATAGTAAAGTTTGAGGTGGGCCCCCGCCATGAAGAATTTGAATTTTTAGTAGATACTGGAGCAGACAGATCCAGTATAAGACAACTTCCAAGTGGAACAACGATTGGGGCCCGGATGTGTGAGGTCCTAGGGGCTGAGGGGAAACCCTTCAAAGCCTCAATCATAGAGAACATAGAGATAAAAGGGAACTCAAGGAAGTGCATAGCTGATCTTATATATTTACCTAAACTGGACAGTAACTTACTTGGCAGAGATTTGCAAGTCCAACTAGGAGTGGGAATCTTCCCTAGAGGGGGGAAGATGATAGTCCAAATGATGAGGATGACCACTGAGGACCTGAGTGAAATTAAACCAGAAGTATGGGCTGAGGAGGGAAAATATGGGTATTTAGACATACCACCTATAAAAATAGAAGTACAAGCAGGGATGTCCCCTATACGGGTCAAACAATATCCCATTTCTACAGAAGGCAAGAATGGTCTAGCACCAATTATAACTCAACTATTAACAGAAGGGGTGCTGGAACCCTGCATGTCCCCTCACAATACGCCCATTTTGGCGGTAAGGAAAGCTGAAGACAAATACTGGCTAGTACAAGACCTGAGGGAGGTGAATAAGAGGACAGTAACCAGACACCCAGTGGTGTCAAACCCATATACCCTCCTAAGTAAAATACCCAGAGATCATGCTTGGTTCACAGTAATAGATTTGAAGGATGCATTCTGGGCTTGTCCTTTGGCTGAAGAGAGCAGGAACTGGTTTGCCTTTGAATGGGAGTGTCCTAAGAGCCAGAGGAAGCAGCAGTTGAGGTGGACGCGTCTTCCCCAGGGGTTTACAGAATCCCCAAATTTGTTCGGGCAAGCCCTAGAGAAATTACTGGAACAATATACCCCAAGAGACGAGGTGCAGATTTTACAATATGTAGATGACATTTTAATATCAGGGAGAGAACAAAATGAAGTAAGAGCGACCAGCACAGAGCTTCTAAATTTTCTAGGAGAAAAAGGCCTGAAAGTGTCCAAAAACAAATTACAGTTTGTAGAGCCCCAAGTCACCTATCTTGGGCACATAATCGGAGAAGGATATAAGAAATTAAGCCCTGAGAGAATCTCAGGCATAGTATCTATCCCAACCCCAACCACAAAAAGAGATGTAAGAAAATTATTAGGCCTATTTGGATACTGTAAGCTGTGGATAGAGAATTACTCTCAAAATGTTAAATTCTTATATGAGAAATTGGTCCAACCAGAACCTATAAGATGGACAGCTGAAGACGAGAAACAGTTAGAGGAACTTAAAATCAAATTATCTTCAGCTCCAGTGCTAAGTCTCCCTGATCTCAAAAAGAAATTTGATTTATTTATAAATGCAGAAAAGGGGGTTGCCTATGTGGTGTTAACCCAAGAATGGGGAGGACACAAGAAGCCCGTAGCCTACCTCTCGAAACTCCTAGATCCCGTCGCAAGGGGATGGCCAACTTGTCTTCAGGTAGTAGCAGCTGCAGCAGTCCTTATAGAGGAAGCGCAGAAATTAACCCTACAAGGGAGGATCACAGCTCACACACCTCATGACCTCAGGGCAGTATTGAGCCAGAGGGCCCAGCAATGGTTAACTGATTCCAGAATTCTAAAATATGAGGTGATTCTGACAAACGCTAATGATTTAGAGCTCACAATATCCACAAGTTTGAATCCTGCGCAATTCCTCTCAGGAGAACCCACTCCTGCACTAGAATATGACTGCTTAGAAGTCATAGACCTGCAGACAAAAGTCAGAGAGGACCTTGAGGATGTACCCCTGCAGTACGGGAGGATATTGTTTACGGACGGGTCCTCTAGAGTGTTGGAGGGGAAAAGAGCATCAGGCTATGCAGTGATTGAAAGCATAGGAGAAGAGAACTTGGAGGTTCTAGAAAAAGGGAGACTACCTTCAAATTGGTCCGCCCAATGTTGCGAAGTGTATGCCCTGAAGAGAGGGCTCGATGCATTAGAGAAAGACAGAGGGACAATATATACAGACTCAAAGTATGCCTTTGGAATAGTCCATACGTTTGGAAAGATCTGGGAAGAACGAGGATATCTGAATTCAAAAGGGAAGGACCTGGTACACAGGGAAATGATAAAACTAGTATTGGAATCCCTGTTGAAGCCCAAAGAGATAGCAGTGGTCCATGTGAAGGGTCATCAGAAAGGGCACACCCTTGAGAAGAGGGGGAACCAATTAGCAGACCAAGAAGCAAAAAGGGCGGCCTTAGGTTCAGAAGAACCAGTTAAGATGCTAGCGTTAAGCGAAGCTCCAAGAGAGGAGAGGGAAGATGCAGAGCCAATATACAGTGAGAAAGAGCAGAAAATGATAGAGGAGCTAAAAATGCAAAAGGGAAAACAAGGGGAGTGGATAACCTTAGACGGGAGGAAGTTCCTGAATAAGCCCCTAGCAAGAAGAATGCTCACTGAAATACATGAATTAACACATTGGGGAATTCAAGGAATGTGTGACCACTTTTTGAGAGAACATTTGTGCCTAGGAGTATACAGCTTAGCAAAAGCTGTAACTCAGGGATGCTCCATTTGCCAGAAGGTAAACCAAAGAGCCATGAGGGAAGCCACACCTGGGGGAAGGGAATTGGCCCTAAGGCCATTCCAGAATGTTCAAGTAGATTTTACCGAGATGCCCCCAGTACAAAATTACAAACACCTCTTGGTGATAGTAGACCACCTCACTCATTGGGTGGAGGCATTCCCCACAAAGAAGGAGACTGCGGAAGTAGTCATAAAGATCCTTCTCGAGCACATAATTCCCCGCTATGGGCTAGTCAATAACATCGACTCAGATCGAGGCCCCCACTTCACTGCTAAAATTTTACAGAAAACAATTGAAGCCCTAGGGATGAAGTGGAGACTTCACACTCCCTGGCATCCCCAAAGTTCAGGAAGGGTGGAAAGAATGAATAGAACACTAAAGAATGTACTAACAAAATTAATTGAAGAAACCCAATTGAATTGGCTCAAGTGTCTACCTCTTGCTCTTTTGAGAATAAGAACTAGGCCTCGATCTGACCTAGGGGTTTCCCCCTATGAGATGATGTTTGGGCTCCCATTCCTATTGACTCCCTTTAGCACTGGGAGTTATCAGGAAGGAGAAACTGCAGCCCAGAAGTATCTAAAAACAATCGGAAAGATCTTAGAAGATCTCCGAAAGAAAGGGTATATCCCCCAAACTTCCCCCCTTGAGTCTAAAACCCATCAGATCAATCCTGGGGATTGGGTGCTAATTAAGTCTTGGAGCAACACCCCACTAACTCCAAGATTTGAAGGTCCCTTCCAGGTGCTCCTGACCACTCACACTGCTGTCCGCACGAGAGAGAAGGGCTGGACTCACATCACGAGGGTGAAAGGACCAGTATCACCACCAAGCGATACTCCAGGCCCAAGCTCTAAAAACCAAGACTCCCAGTGGACTGTTGCTCAGAGTCCAGAACCTTTAAAAATCATCCTCAGGAAGAATCCCAAAGCCAAGTAAAGAACTATACAGACTCAGTAGTATTCAAGTGACATTAGCAAAAAGTTTAAGCGAATTGTTCGCCGGGACTTTGTATGAAGAAATTGTTGTGTTATTATAACACGAGTTAAACAGTTGAAGTGAATTGTTCACTGCAAAGTAGTGAGTTGTTTGTTGTAAGTTTGTATGAGAAGTTGATATACTATTCTGATAAGAGTAGAACCTTGTAATAAGTTAAAAGAACTGTTACTAGGGCCACCCAGAGTTGAAGGACTCTCTCATAGGGCACCCTCCAGGAAGGCAGACCAAAACATTAAGCGGGGACACATAGAAAGAAAAGGACTCTGTAAGCCAAACTTGAGAGCTCCAGGACCCAGGAGGCAAGGCCAGGTGAGACCGAGGATGATGGTTCATACTGGACTCCTGGAGAAACTAGTGATAGTCCTGATGGTGATCAGGCAAGCAAGGGGAGCATGCTCAAAGTGCTATTCCCCCATCTACGATGGGGAGAACCTACAGGCCCTGATCAGAGTCCACACAAATGTGAACCCCATTTGCTTTGACATTGCCCAATTAACCACTTGCCAAGAAGATGGCAAGCAATATTGGCTCGCTAGAAACGCTGCAAATTTTAAGCAGCGCCTGACCGGGGAATGCCCTATCAGAGACTGGTTCTGTATGGAAGAATTGAACAATATAGAAGGAGTTGCTGACTTGATAAAAGAAAAGCCACTGACCATAAGAAAAAGTGAGATAGAAGAACCCCTAAGTAAAAATTTGTTTATAGACCTAATTGAAAAGATTAGCCACGAGCTAAACCTTACAAATTGCTGGGTATGTGGGAGCACTCAAATGGCCGATGTATGGCCATGGGAGGGGACGAGTTTAGCACCCCTTGACATCTTAAGATGGAAATTGATGAGACAGGAACTCCCAAATGAAAAAGAGAGGAGAAAAGAACAATGGGATTTGAAATCTAAGATAATTGGGGAAGAGTGTATAAGGAGGACAGGGAAAAGGTATAAGGTGTTTGTAGGAGCAATGGCTTGCAAAAGGTACCTAATAATAAAAGAAATGAAACAAGAATGGGTCCCTAGAGAGCCCGAAACTTACTGGTCCATAGGAAAGAAAAAGGCAGGGTGCATTTATCATGAAGGATATGATCTACATGAATGTGCAGACCAAGGGATAAACCCCTTCTGGGGAATCAGAGAAATTTCTAAGTATTGGGAGTACCCATATGATGTACAAAACACTTCATGGAGAGCTCCACAACACCTCTTTTGGATATGCGGGGATAAAGCATATACTCACCTCCCAGGAAACTGGGCAGGCAGCTGCACAATAGGAATTATAAAACCCTCTTTCTTTTTATTACCCCGAGAATCAGGGAACCACCTAGGCATACCCCTCTATGATAACCTAAAGAAAGTGAATAAGAAAAGAAGGTCTGTTATCGACATGGGGAGCACCCAAAAATGGAAGGGGAAAATATGGACCCCAGAAGAGATAGTAAGAACCTATGGGCCAGCAACCTGGGCTCAAGATGGGTCCTGGGGGTACCGGACACCAATTTATAAGTTGAACAGGATCATCAGATTACAAGCTGTGCTTGAAATAATTTCTAATAAGACTGCCCTAGCCCTCAACCACATCAGTAACCAATTGGCCCAAACCCGAGCAGTTGTCTACCAAATTAGGCTAGCAGTCGATTATCTATTGGCAAATGAGGGTGGCATATGCGGGAAGTTTAACTCCTCAGAATGCTGCCTAGAGATTGATGATAAGAGTGAAGTAATTAGAAACATATCAAAAGAGATCAGAAAAATTGCATATGTCGGTACCCAAGAGTGGACCCCTCTCATGAACACCGACTGGTGGGACAATTTTTGGTCATGGAAAGGAGATTGGTGGAAGAAAATAATGTTTGTAGCCATAAGTGCTTTTGCTAGCCTCCTACTACTCCCTTGTCTACTACCCTGCCTAATTCGGACCATAACGTCCGCCGTACAGGCCAGCCTCCAAATCCCCGAGATTAGTACCCAAAAACCCGTGAACATAATGAAACTAAGTCCACATGAAGAAGAGTTAGACACAGCAAAGCAAATTTATGATCAGTATCAAGACCTAAAAAGGGCATATTCCCAAGAGTCAGAACTAGTTGATTGATGCGGGCGAAAAGCCCGATCAAAGAAATAAAGGGGGGATTGAAAAGAACAAAAACCAGTGCCCCCACAAAACTGTATAGGCCACTCAGTTATTGTTTAAAATGTTTAAATTGTTTAAACCCATGTTAAGCACTTACTCTGTTGTCTGTACCCTTGCTGTACCCCCATTTTCCCTGATACCCAAGTTGTATGCCCTCCTTCCCAAGTCCCTCCCTTCCCTTTCCGGGTCAGGTCTCTGTTGCTCCCTGCCAGCCTGCCAGTCAAGATCTCAAGACACCGCCTACATGCAAATGAACCCGACCAATAGAAAGGGACACCCAGCATGCTCAGCTCCACCAAAAGGTCGCCGTAACTTAAAAAGCAGTTGACAGGAGAAGCACCCCTAGAGCGAGCCCAAGTTCATTGAGTTCCTGGGAACCCCCGTGAGGGCGAACTCCCGGCCCTGCAGCACAGCAGCAGGAACGACGTAGACCTCCTCCTCGGTGGTGTCCCCAGGCGTCTACAGGGAGCAACGGAGGCGGCGTGCGACCCCCCCCGAGCTTCCCCAATTTTAATAAAGGCAATCAAAGGAGTAAAAACGATCTCCTGCCCTGTTTATTTTTAACAGCCTGAGCCCCCCTGGCTCGGTACAAGAGCTCAGCAGCTCTCTGTGCTGGCAACCAAATACAACTGAGCAGACACCAACTGCAATTTCAGCTTGCAAGCACACTGCAGAGGCACAAGTTGTGTGTGGGATGTCTCCCGCAACTTACCGATGGCGTTTCCTGACCACACATATGCCTTACAGGTCACTGTTTAAAACGGTCTCAGTTTTAAACATACCCTTTTATCCGTAGTTTTTAGTATTCAGGAGTCCTTGTCTGCTGCTGGATGGACAGTCCAGGCAGGGAGTCCACACTTCCAGGAATATCCTGGGGTGTGCCCCAAGTGGGTCCTCCACCCCAGCTGGTCTCACAGCTGAGCAGAGCCTCCTCCTGGCTGGGTTGCCAGAATGAATCTTTTTAAAAACTGATGTGATCACGGACAACAATCTTGTAACTAGTTTAAGTTAGAAAGTGGTATGTTTATTAACACCAGTGGGTTGCACGGGAGTCGTCTCTGAAAGGTGTGACCGCCCCGTACAAGGTTCTTTGCCCTCCATTTATTTCCCAAGATCTTACATACAATACATGTGCATAACCCCAGGACCTCCCATCCCCACTCTGTATTAAATGAGACTATTAGTCCTTCATGTGTGTGCAATTCTTCTCTTGAATTGGGTTGGTGGTCTCAAAAGATGAAGTCAGGAGAGTCTTCCTCAGGTCTCTGTGACCCTCTGGCACGATCCAAGGTCCCCTGCTTTGTGATTGATTGATATAAAGTCCAGGTTCTGGGCATTGTTCTTAATGGTTTCAATCTGTTCTTATAAAGGTTTTCTTACTGCATTTCCTTCTATAAACAAGCTCATAATGGCAAACAATACAACAATTAGCTCTAGTTAAGGCATCTAATCATCATTATCCTATCATTTGCTTATCTAACTTACACCCTGATCCATATAAATTACTACCATCGCTTAGCTAAAATCTTTACCCTTTAAAATCATGAATCGGTGCCTCCAAATGTTGGGGTGCCCCCTGAATGTCGAGGTGTCTCTGCACAGCCCCCCAGGCTGCCAAGGGTCATCTGTGTCCACGTCCACCAGGAGAACACGATGGTGGCCATCATCTTCTCCCAGCCTGTTAGGCTGAGTGGGGACATGTGGGAATCCCTAAAATTACCTGGGTATACCCAAATTCATCTTGGTACCCCCCAAAAATCACCTGGATACCCCCCAAAAGAACCTGGGTACTCCTAAAAGTCACCTGGATCCCCTCCAAATAAGCTGAGTACCCCCCAAAACCCACCTGGATACACCTGAGTACACCCCACGTTCACCTAGGTCCCTTTCCAAATCACCAGGATACACCTGGATACTCCCCCAAATCACCTGGGTCTCCCCACAAAAGTCACCCAGATACCCCACAGAAGTCACTTGGACTTTTGGGAATCCCAAAAATCACCTGGGTACCCCAAAAATCGCCTGGGTCCCCTCAAAATTCTCCTGGGAACCCCAAAAATAACCTGAGTACCTCCCCAAAATCACCTGGATTCCCTCTTAAAATTTCCTGGGTACCCCCAAAACTACCTGGGTACCCTCAAAACCACCTGGGTCCTCCCAAAAAATCACATGGGTACACCTAGGTACCCCCAGAAATCACGTGGATCTCCCCAAAAATCACCTAGGTACACCTGGGTACCCCCAAAAATTCTTGGGCCCCTGCCCAAACTGGTGGTCAGGAGACCCCACTGCTTTGACTGGGTAGACGCGGTGTCCCATTTATCCCACTGACTTGAATGGGTAGACCTGGTGTCCTGTTTACCCCCATTTACCCCCAGTAACCCTTCCCAGTGCTCCCAGTAATTCCCTGGAGTTCCCACTAACCCCAGTGCCCCCCTTTAACCATTCCTAGTGCTCCCACTAATCCCAGTGCCCCCTCTTAGCCACTCCCAGTAACCCCTCCCAGTGCTCCCAGTTTGCTCAGTTTCCCCCACTCCTGCCTCCCAGTGCTTCCAACTCCCCCCCAGTGCTTCTGGTTCCTCCCCCACAGCTCCCCCTTAGCCCTTCCAAGTACTCCCAGTCTAACCAGTGTAAGGAATAAAGAGCTTGACTCGGCCAATATATCAAGCAGCAATCAATTTATTAATTCTTTAATACAAAATGGTAAAGTGTGAGCAAAGCAGTGGGGGTCTCCCCTCCAACTGCACACAGACTGCTGATTCCTGCTGGTATTTATTGAGAATCTTCATAAGCATTTCTCAGCAGTTTTTTTTTTTTTTTTTCCTAGCTTCCTCCTAGTTTCTATTTGTGAAATCCAATTTCTATACCCCATTGTGATCAATTCCTATTGGTGACGTTGAATTTCTGTACCTCAGAGTTGTAAATCAGTGAAGTGATGTCCAGCTTCCCTTGTTCAGAAACAAACACCAGTGATGATGAGGTTCAGCTTTCCTTCTTCAGGACCATAAATCAGTGGCGGTGATGTCCAGCTACCAGATGGGGGTCTATCTCCTTTTCCAGGATTGTCCAGCCTTCCTTCTCATGATCATCAATTTTTAGCCTGTGATAAGCTCACTTCTTTCTTCTATTCAGGTGATTACAATTCCTTCTATAAATACGTATATATTCTAAAGCTGTAGTTCAAACCCTTTTATTACAAAGCAGGTTGAAGCTTATAATAATTTTATTTTCAAAGCTAATAATAATAATAATACTCATAATAATATTAATAATAATACTTGTGCATTCTTCTATCCTACATGTTAAAAACCTATAAAGCTCATACTAATTGAAAAAGCTTAAAACTTATATTGTGAAAACTTTTAGGCTCACATTGTTCACTTATAAGCAAGCAAAATATTAGTCCAAAAGCCTCTTTCCATGCTTTTTCCATTTGTTAATTAAAACTGTTTTTTTATAATTGTCCTATGGCCTTTTTCCACACATTTCACAACCTCAGCTACAAAGGCTGTCTTTTTCTACCTGACATGAGACACAACCCCACATTTCACACCAGTAACCCTTACCAATCCAGCCCTGTTAATGGGTAGACCTGGTGTCCGTATATCCTAATTGACTTTAATTGGGTAGACCTGGTGTCCTTTTCCATCCATTGATTTCAGTGGGTAGACCTGATGTCCTTTCTCTTCCATTCATTTCAATGGGTAGCTCTGATGTCAAAAAAACCCCCATTCATTTCAGTGGGTAGACAGGATGTCCCAAATATTTTGGGGTTAAACCTACCAATTTCGGGGTTGGAAAGTCCCAGTTTTTGGTGGGAAAATGCCCCACATTTTTTTCTTTTTCCCCCACAGGTAAGCCCGGGGTGCCCAGAGCTAAGAGCAACACGGGATGGCTCCGCCCTGGCCGGGCCCTGGCACTCAGAGGAGGGGTGGCCATGCCCCAGCCACACCTGGGTATCCTCAGCCCTGAAGGCAGGAGGGCAGGGCCAGGGTGGACGTGGCTTGTGGGGAGTGGGCATGGCCACCACACACCTGGCACACCTTGACAGGTGACATCAGCTCTGTCACCTCTTTGCCCTGCCCAGCAACCGCCCTGCAAACCTGGAAGTCACCTGGGAGCCTGACTCCGTCCCTCACCAGGTGATGCTGCAACCTGGTGAGGCCATGGCAACTCTGACCCCGCCCACTTCTAACCACACCCTTTCCTCACCTGGCAAAGCCCTTTTCTCACCTGGCCATGCACTTTTCACTCCCAGGTGAGGCTGAGGCTTGGTGGCAGGAGCCAATCGTGGAGTGAGAGCTGTTCTGGGTGATCTATGTCCCTTTTCTCAAGCACACCCCCTTTCTTAAGCCACATCCACATTGAGCTGCCTATCATCCCTATGTGGGCTAAGCCACGCCCCCTTCCAGCAAGCCCCACCCCATTGGTTTAAGCCACACCCCTTGGCCAAAGCCACACCCCTTTCATTAAGCCACACTTACCCATGGCTGCCATTTATCCTATGTAGTTTAGCTACACCCACCAATGCATTATGTTGTGAAGCCCCACCCCTTTCTGCCAAAGCCACGCCCCTATCTCAGCAGTTGGCCCCGCCCCCAGGCCGGTGCTGGGCGTGGCTGAGGCTCAGGTGTCTTAAAATTGGGGTTTTGCATGCAGATATGGTGTGGGATTTTCCTGTTGGTTGTAGTTCTTGTTCCTGGTTTATTTGCATTCAAACCCCACAGACTGGCTGGCTTAGCTTGAACACCTGCACAGATGGAGAGATGGCCTCCCATCCTCCCTCTGTGTAGCTGAGATGGGCAAAAGGAGAGAACAATTTCTCTTTCTGTTGTGAAATCCAGCAGGAAGCTGACAGGGTTACCCCAGAGTTGCAGAGAAGGCTCTGTGGGATGAGCACATGACATTCTTGAAGCTGTGTGTTCACCCTGAGGCCTGCACAGAGGGGTTGGTCTGGGTGCCTCAGCCTGTTTGGCGCTGCCTCTTGCACCATTCTGGCCGTGCTGGCACAGCACTCACTGCCTGCCCAGCGTCCCTGTCACCTGCATTGTCCCTGTTCCTTACCTCTACATGCTGGCAGGAGCAGTGCCCATGCAATGGGACGGAGTGAGACTTTGAAAGAATCCTCTGCAGTTGCCATGAGTTTGAACAGATGTACAACCTCTGCCGTGCCTGGCAAGTGTTTCCTGGCAGCCCGCAGTGCAGCCTCCAATCCCTGGGAGTTCACAGGGTGCACTCTGCACTCCAGCATCCATTAATGCATGCAGGGAGTGAAGTGCTTTTCCTGGCATTCCTGCCTAAAATCGATGGGTTTGAGATTAAATGTTCAGCTTAGGAAAGTTTTGTCCTCATCATGGAAGTGCAGTTATCTGCACTAAGGAAACCTTCTTAGTGCTACACTCTCCATTCCCTGCTTTGCAGCCACAATGTCCACAGCCTCTTTCTGCAACATCCTCCCCTAAATTTCCTTCTGCTGCCCTGGCACATCCACACTGGGGAGAGGCCCTACGAGTGTCCCCAGTGTGGGAAGAGCTTTTCCAGGAGCTCTCACTTTACCAGACACCAACAGAGGCACCAGTAAGGGAAGCCCTGCAAGTGCCCCGACTGTGGAAGAGCTTCATGCTCTGCTCCAACTCCATCCCCCCTATTGGAGGACCCACATTGGGCAGAGCCCTGGTGACCCACGTTCCCAGTGATCCAGGTTGGGACACTACCTGGCTGGTGGTCTGCACGTCTTCCTTGACCCCCATAGGCACCTGAAAGAATTCTGTGACAGGAACATCCATCAAGACTTTGTTCAACTTTGGAAATTAATTGGGAAAAGCTGATTTGTTGACAGCCCAAAAAATCTCATCTGCTCTGGCCAGCTTTTCCTTCATGTGGCATCAAGCAATGCTGGGGGATCTTGGAGACCTTTTCCCACCTAAATAATTTCCATGTTTATCCCATCAAAACACCCACAATTGGGGTAAAATAAACAAAATTAAGCAATGAGATTGAAAGCTGAATCATTTTACTGGGATTTGAGTGTCAATTTGGGGTTCAGGAGAATACTCAGGGGGAATTAGGTGTGTTCTGGGACCACCCAAGCCAAGGGACATGACCGTGATCTTGTAGTTGTTGCAGCAGAATGTGTCCACCTGAGCCTTTCTGTTCTCCAGGAATTCCAGTTGTCTGTTCCAGTCCCTTGCCTGGGTCTCCTCATCCAGGATGTCCCCTGCAAAGTGTCCAAGTCGCTGCTGAAGTGCCCGAGCTGATCCTGCCTGTGGATGTTCTGTGCACCAACCTCTCCTGATCAGTTCCGTAGGGGCTGAAAGGGGTTTTACAGACTCCTGGGGAGACTGAGAGAGGCTTTTGCTGCTCTTGGGGCCATTTGTGGTGCTGGGAGAGGGCTTGGGAGGTTTCTGGGGGGGTTGTGAGGGAGTTTTTGGGTCGTGGCAGGACTTCATGGCTTGGAGGGAATTTGGGTGGGTCTTGGGGGAGATGGGAATGGGAGTTTTGGTTTTGGGGCCATTTCTCTTGCAGGCAGTGGTTGTGGGTGCTCTGGGCAGGAGCTGTGGGGTGGTTTGAGGGGTCAGGGAGTGGCTTTGGGGCTGGGATGGGGTTTTTGGGCAGTTTGGTGACTGCCCCCATACCCCAAAAGCTGCCACCAGACCCTACCCCAAAGATGCTGCTGTGGTTTAGGGGCTCCATGTTTGGGTTCGTCCTCCTGGCACTGCAGGAGAAGGTGAATGGGGATCCCCAGGGGCTGTGTGTGTCTCTCCCCCAGAGCTTGGGGGAGGACAGTGTCACCATCCCAGTGTCACCATCCCAGTGTCACCCCCTTTTCCCTCCCCACAGGGCTCCTGCCCCAGCTCCTGCTGCCCCCAGGAGGGAATTTGGGGAGGGGGCAGAGGGGGTGTGCAGCCCCCTCTGGGGGATGACCCCGCCCCAGCCCCTTTGTTCAGCACCAAGCTGGGCTTGAGGCCGCAGCAGGAAGAGGCCCAGGGGAAGCAGATCCTGCAGGTGGGACAGGGCTTGGGCTCAGGGCAAGGTCCTGCCCTGCACACCTGGCTCAGGTGTGACCCTGCCCCGGGAAGGGAGCGGGACATTCCCATCCCCACGGATCAGGGCTGGGAGCAGCACTTGGAGCATGGACATGGAAATACTGGGAGTGACTGGGACCTCACTGAGGGCTACTGGGAGTGACTGGGAATGATGGGTGTGTGCTGGAGGTAACTGGGATATACTGGGAATGAGTAAGGTCATGCTGGGGGCAACTGGAACCATTCTGGGGACCCTGGGGTAGCTGGGAATGAGCATGCTGGGGGCAACTGGGATATACTGGGAGTGTCTGCAATGATACTGCAGGGGACAACACTGGGAACAACTGGGACCATGTTGGGGACAACTGGGAGCAACTGGGTGCTCCATCCCTGCACAGGGTATAGAAGAGGGCAGAACCAGAGGCCATCAGGGCTTCACAGGGAGCTTTGGGTGTTCCTAAAGGCAAATGAAGCAGCAGCACGGTGGCCAAGACTCGGACACACAATTGTGCCAGTGCCCTGAGCGCTGTAGGGCATTGCCAGGATCCCAGGTGTAGTTGTGGTCTCCACAGCTAAGGAATCGCAGCCCCTGCCTCCGAGCCAGTCAAAAAGCCAACACCAAGGGAGACCAGAGGGAGGACACCCCCCCAGTCTCTCTTGGGCATGGCCGCAAACCAGCCCCTGCTTCTCCTGCCTCCGCCTGTGTTTGGGCTGTGCTGATGGCAGCGCCAGCCAGGTTGTGCTCTGTGTTCCAAAGGCTGTTAGAGCGGGCATGAGAAGTGCTGTGTGCACAGCAGAGAGTCCTGGAAGGTGCTGGCAAGAGTGTCCTGTGGGAGCAGGGCTCTGGTCTCTGGCTGGGAACAGCCTGGTTTTGCTGCCGCGATGGCAGGCAGGACTTGAGGCAGGTGAGGAGGCAGCGGGCAGCCTGTGTTTGTAGAGAGCCTGGGGCTGCACGTCTGAACCTCCAGCTGGGAACACACTTGGGGGAATACGAGCAAGAGCTGGAGTGCCTGTCCTGAAAGGACCAGAAGTAATTCAGCCTTGCCCGTCTTTTTTTAAGAGTGCGTTCCCCAGGAAAGCTACACATTTGGGGAAAAACCTTTGGGGGAAAGGGACTTGCTTCACAAGGAAAGTGCATACCAAGGAGCTCCCAGTGAGGTAGATGCAAGTGTCTCCCTTTGGCTCTCTGTGGTCCTTTCAGTCCTTGAGGCCCCTTGCACTTGGCAGAGGGGCAGGGCAAGGGAGCAGGCTGTGAAGAGCAGGTTGGGCATCCACCTGGACCTGCAGAGACCAACCCGAGCAGCTGCAGCAGGGTGTGTTACCCCCCTTTGGACAGAGGTGTGAGCAGGAGCAGCTCTGTCCATCTGTGTGCCCCAAAGCTCTCTTTGAGACCTGTGAATTCAAAGACCTTTAGGCACACACTTTTCACATCTTACCTGTCTGCTGTGTTTCAACTCTTGGCAATATGCATTTGCCTTTTGCTTGCTGGAAGCTGCTCTGGCCCATGGCCAGCACAGAGCTGGGCTGTGTGGGCCAGGATGCATGGAGAGAGTCTCAGCTCATCTTGGTGTCTCCCTGGCCTCAGAGAAGACTTGGAAGTTTTGCCTCCCAAGGCATCCTGCTCATTGACTCTTCCTGTGCATCTTGGAGAGAACAAGGTAGGCATTTCTGGCAGCTTGGCACTAGCAGGCCTTAAAATGGAGGCATGATCTGGATCGAGCCCAGCTGAGATACCCTCAGAGGAGCTCAGCGCTCCTTGCTCTTCTCTGCTGATACGTGAGTGTTTGTCTGGTTTTGGGATGACCCTGGCTGTGTGAGGCGTGCTACATGGACATGACACAGCCAGTCTTGTCCCACTGGGTCCCAGCAGTGCCTCGCAGCAGTCCTGCATCCACGTCAGGATGCAGGCCAAGAGAAGTCCTGGAAGCTGAGGCAGCTGATTTTAGGCTTGCACGGGTGCCTACAGGTCAAGACCAACTGTTTTCCCTCAAGACACAGCAGTGCTGAGGGCTCTCCCCAGAGCTGCCTGATGCCACCCACTCCTTGCGGCACCAGTGTCTTTCCTGTGGAATGTTCTACCTCCCCTGAGAGCAAAGAGGGAGCTGGAGAAAGAGCTTGCCAGGCTGCTCTCCATCCTTTACCAGAAGTCCTGGCTAAGTGCAGAAGTCCGAGCTGAGCACAATTGTGCAAATGTGACAGCCGTGCACAGGCAGGGTCAGTGGGAAGGATGATCCAGGAACCCTAGGCCAGGCAGCCTGAGCTTGCTACTGGGGAAGGCCTTGGAGAAGATCCCCCTGAGTGCCATTCCACGGCACAGGCAGGGAACCAGGGGGTCTGCTGGAGGGTGGGAAAGCTCCTTAGAGAGATGGGAACAGCTGGGGCTACTGGTGGGATGTTGAGGGCTTCTGTGCGGGTGTTTAGGGGGTGCTGGTGTTGGCGGGCGTGTTGGGGAAGGAGCTGTCTGGAAGGTGAGAGGTCTAGGCTGGAACTGGAGTCAGTTTGAAGGCAGCATCTGTGGTTTGGCACAGCTTTGCTTATGGAGGCCAGAAGGAGGATTTGACTTTTGCTGTTAGTGGTCCTGATTCTCCTGCTGGGAAGAAGAGGGGAGAGCTGTGCTTTACTGGCCACTTACATATCTGTACCAGGGAGAAGATTGCGATCTACTCATTTGTTTGGGGTACTTCTGTAACACGGAGTGGACTTTCATTCCTTGAGAGCTTTTATTCCTTAAGAGAATTAGATATTATCATCCCTTCATAGAGAACCATTTGCAAACCAAAGAATGGCCTTTTTTTTGCCCCTGTGTAGTGTTATGTTTTGTAAAGTGACTCTCAATGGATGACATTAAGGCAAATGAGTTGCTGCTTTGGGATGGGAAGCAAACTTCCGAATCTTTGACATTCTCAGGCCATAACAATTAATTTGGGAAGTCTGCAACTTTTTGGAAGTACTTGACTTGAGCAACAGGAAGTAAAACTTTCCTGAATTGAGGATTCTTAAATGCCAGATTCTTCTGTCCCTTCACAGCAAAGATGTTTTTGTGCCGCAGGAAATGACTTCTTTGAGAAAAGAATTGCAGCTTGGTGTTGCGTTCTCCCCCCCTGCCCTTTTCAGGCCTGGCTAGCAGCCGCAGGGGCCTGGGGACAACATATCTCTGGGCCCCGGGAGGTAGGGTAGGTACAAAAGCCTTACCGGAGTTTCTGGGGAGCAGTCTCTTGCTTGTGCCAGCTAATGGCAGCATGCAAGCAGGCAAGACACCACACAGCTTCTGAGGGTGCTAATCAGATGAGCTTTATTCGGGGTCCCACACAGGGGGGTGGAGCTTGGCTCCCAAAGGAGAGGCAAGAGGCAAGAAGGCCAAGGCCACAGCCAGGCCCAGGCTAGGCCCGGGCCCAGTGCCAGGCCCCAGCCAGAGGCAGAGGCAGAGAGGGCCAAGGCCAGAGCCAGAGAGCAGAGAGGGAGCAAAACCTCCTGGTTCAGCATAATGAGAGAGGTCCTGCCAGGGGGCGGATCTAAGGCTTGGACCAATGGGATACTGATAGGGGAGGAGAACACAGCTTAGGAACTAATGGGAACAGAAGGTAGGAGGGATTGGGTAAACCATTGAGAGAGGATGAGGTGATGGACAGGGGTTACAATGAACACATTCTGGCGAGAGATTACAATTTACACATTTTGGGGGGAAACAGAACAATCATTTAAGAAAGATGAATCACCACAGCTCAGAGTAAGAGCTTCTGACAGAGACCAGGAGTTGCCAGCACTTGCTCCAGGTGCTCCTGCCAACAGCCCCTGTAGGAGGGAGCACAGCCCCCAATACATGTTGGCTTTGGCTCCTCTGGCAGAGAAGCCCCCCGGGGCACAGGTCTCTGTGGCTGGAGATGAAACCAGCACTGCCAGGGCTCATTAGGGTGGCAGGTCTGCTTGGGTGGGGACTCTGCCACACCTGCTGATGTCAGTGCTCCCCGGGCCCCAGGGCTCAGAGCAGCATTGGTGCCCTGGCCCACACGTTCCTTGTCTGTGTCACACCCGTGGGTTTAGGATGGCCACCAGTCAGGACGTGTCCCAGGGGGGCTCTGCCAGCTGCTGTGGAAGGCCCCGTGCCCTTCCTGCTGCAGCTGTGCCGGCAGCCCTGGGGGCTCCTTCTGCTCCCCTGAGCCCGCAGAGCAGGGCAACGTTTGCTGATGGTTTCAGCCATTCCCAAAGATCCCGTCGGGCTGTCTGAGACACTTGGGGTGAGGGATTCCTTCCAACCTGGGCCGCTTTGGGTGGGCTGGGGGCTGTCCCAGGGCAGGTGGCAGTGTGTGCAGGGGCCGTTAGTGGAACGTTGGAGCTTGGTCACCATGGCATGGAATGGACAGGGTGTCAAGGGGCCCTTTGTGACACGCGGTGACTAGGTGCTGCTGGTGACACTGCCACCCAGAATGCTTGGAGGACGCGATGGGACAGGACGTGCCAGAGTGGTGCTGAGAGGAGCCCCCCCACAGCACACTTGTTCGTGTCCGACCCAGAGCTTTTCCAAGGCGCTATTCCTGCAGCTGACCTCGCGGCCAGACTGCAGGACTTGGTGACTCGCAGCCTTTCCGAGGCATCTCTCCTATCCCTGTGGCCTGTGCCTTCCTGGCCAGCCCGTGGGATTGGGTGACCTGAACCTTTTACAAGGAATCTCCTGTCATTGTGGCAGGAGCCCTCAAGACCAGAGTGCAGGACTTGCTGTCCTGCAGCCTTCCTGAGGCATCTCTATAGCAGGTGCCATCAAGGCACAACTGCACCACTTGTTGACTCTGAGCTCTCCCGAGGCATCTCTCTAGAAGATGCCCTCGAGGCCAGATTGTGGCATGGCGGGCAGATTTCTCAGCCTCTTCGATGTCATCAGGGGGAAAAAAAAGAAAGGCCCTGGAGCTGCCTCAGCAGAACAGCCTGAAGAGCCGGAGCAGTTCCAGCCACTGCAGGATGGTGAGTGGCAGAGCTTGGTCACCAGGCTAATGACAGCAGCCAGATTGCCCCATCCCATCCCATCCCATCCCATCCCATCCCATCCCATCCATCCCATCCCATCCCATCCCATCCCATCCCATCCCATCCCATCCCATCCCATCCCATCCCATCCCATCCCATCCCATCCCATCCCATCCCATCCCATCCCATCCCATCCCATCCCATCCCATCCCATCCCATCCCATCCCATTCCATCCTATCCTGTCCAATCCCATCCCGTCCCATCCAATCCTGTCCCATCCCGTCCTGTCCCATCCCCTGCTGTCATGTCCCGTCCCTTCCAATGTCAACACACCCCTGGACAGGATGGAAGAGGGGCTGGGGCTGCCCCCCGCACTGGCCGTGCTCCATCCCCTGGGGCATCCCGGGACTGTCCCTGCCTGGGGAGCGCAGGGCTGGGCTCTGTTCTCCGGCCTCTCCTGCAGCCCTTCAGCTCTGGCTGTGCTTGCTCTTTGCCAGATGCAGCCATGGAACGTACGGCAGAGCAGAAGCCCGCCCGTGGCCGCTTCCACAGAACACTGAAGGTACCTGCAGCCATCCCCACCCAGGCTGGGCCTGCTGTCACTGCTCGGCTGAGCACTGTGCTTGGAGCACTCCATGGAACTTCCCTGGCATCCCTGTCCTTTGCTTTCCTGCAGATGTTCCGGAAGTTAGTGCCCATTCGTCGTAGAAAGACCAGCACGGCAGCAACTGAGGGCACAGCCGAGCCTGACTCCGGGCTGACCGAGCTCCAGGCAGAGCCTGATGTCAGCCCAGGTTTGGCTGAGCCCTCACAAGACTCAGACACTGCAGTGAATGACGACAGGGCAAGGGCAGTGACTGAGGACGTGGCCATCAGAGACGCCGAAACCAGAGAGACTCAGGGCACTGCAAATATGGGCACCATGCACACTGCCATGATTCATGCTCCCCCTGCAGATCTTCCCAAGGAGAATGCTGTCTCTGCTCAGCAGCAGGTAAGCAGCCTGGGGCCAGGGCTCGAGGCCTGCCAGGATCATGTGTCCCCTCCAACCACGGCCACTGGGCCCCGTCAGCCTTTGAGGCCAGCACAGTGTGGTGGGAAGGGAGGCACTTCTTGGGGAAAGCTGGGGAAGTTGCTCCCTTGGACAGCGCTCCAAGTCTTCCGCATGCCTCCTCCAGGTGCCAGACATTGTCAGGAGCATTCACCAGAGTCTGGCATCCCGTGTAAATTTGGATGCCAGGCTGCGCATGAACATTCTGAGCCTGGCTGAAGAACACCCAGCTGACGTGGTGCTGACCCTCCTGCGCTGTGCCCCAACGTGTGACAGGTACAGGCCCCACCTGCCTTGAGAGCTCAGGGCTCACCAGCCTTTAGGGCCATTGCCCTGCACAGCCTGTGCAATGGGGTCTGCCAGACAGGCAGAGAGGTCCAGGACCCTCGGGCCCCTCTGTTTCCCAAGCCTGCTGCCATGCTCCCTCCCCGCCCTTCAGGGCACAGGGGCCCTGTCACCTGAGCCCCTGCAGCTGCACAGGGCATGCTGCTGTGACTGAGACACCCCTGACACAGAGCTCTGATCCCACAGAGCTGCTGCAGTGATGTGGACAGCCATAGGCTCGTCGGGGCCCACAGTGGAGAAGGTGCTGCCAACACTGGTCCGTGTAATGGAGCACTGGCCATTATACAGGATGAGCACGTCGGATGGGGACAACAAGGACGTTTTTGCCCTGGCTGTGAGTTTCTGGGCCTTTGCTCGCCCCCAGGTCGCCTCTCCAGCAGCTCTCCATCCTCTCCCTGCCTCAGGCGCTGGGCTGAAACCTGGGCTAGGGGCAGGCTCAGGGGGCACCAGGCCTGCGGCTCCCCCCAAGTCTCCCCTGAGGCCCTGCCACATGGACACCTCGGCACTGAGCACTGTCTTGGGCTGCTTCTTTTGCAGGCAACTCTGGCGCTCTGGATGATCGTCCAGGTGCCTCAGTGCTACAAGACCATGCACCTTTATTCAGCCCGCCTGTTTGTGGCTCTGCTCTTCAACGTTGTCCTCAGCACACAGCAGGTGCCACGAGAGGAAGTTGAGAACTTCTGGAGAGCATGCCAGGAGGAACAGCGCCTTCCGGAGGAACACCACCTTCCCAGCAACCCCAACAGGTCCCAGTCCTCCTGTCCTTCCCATGCCCTTGTGGCCAGCACCAGTGCTCCCAGTGTGACCTGGGCTTTGCTGTGCACACAGGTTTGCAGTGCAGGCCATGAAGGCTCTGCTCTGCCGCATGAGGTGTGACAAAGCGGTGATGGCAATGGAGCGCAAGCGCGGCTGGGACACGCTGCTGTGTGCTGATACCCAGCACTATGCCGTGGTCTGCTGGCCAGGTGAGAGCCCTTCTCCCCGCTGCCCCTGGCAAGTGTGCCCTGTGCCCGGGGTGCCCCACACAGTCTCTGTGGTCCTGGGCCTGAGGGCCTTGTCACTGAGGGATGGCCGAGCAGAATGGAAAAGGCTGGGAGAGGAGGGTGCCCAGAATGGGCTGCCTTGCAAAGAGCTCACATCCCTTCTATGGATGCTGAGGAAAGATCACACCTCTGTAAGTCAGTTCTGGGAAAAGTTTTCCCCTCCCACCTCAGGGTCTTGGTGCCTTTTTCCTCCTGTCAGGGAGATGCGTGGTGACTTGATCCCCTTCTGTTCCCGCATCGCACTCCACCTGCTCCAGCTGCTCAGGACAGAGGAGCCATGCTGGATCTCCCCTTCCTGGCATTCCTTGTGGAGGTGAGCCTGATGGCCAGCACCAGCTTGCTGAGCTGTCTCCCAGCTCTCTGCCCCCTGACAGCCGCAGCTGCCTGGGATGGTGCCCACACCCTGTGCTGCTGCCTGGGCCTGGCCCTGGCCCTGTGCGGTTCTGGGCTCCTGCCAGCCAGGTCCCCTGTCACTGCCCTATGCCTTTCAGGTCCTCGAGTGCCTGCACTTGAAAGAATGTGGTGGCAGCATCCTGAAGGTCATGTCGAGGTACCTGCACAGCAAGTGCAGGCAGAGGTGTTGCTTGGCACTCCGAGGCCTCGTGGTGCTCAGCAAGGATCCCTCGATGGTGAGAAGGTGGCAGTGGCTGAAGCTGCACTGGGGAAAGCAGCCCTTTGGGCTGGCTGGGCTTCAGGAGCTGAGGCAGCTGCTCCCAGCTCTCCTGCCTCCAGGCTCAGCTGCCTGAGTGCTTTGGGACAGGCCCTGCAGCAGCAGGGTGGGGTTGCACTGCCAGGACAGTGTTAGTGGTGCAGCCGTTCATGGCTCCCAGCCACAGCCTTGTGTTCCATACAGGCCAGACCTATACGCAGCATGTCTCTAAGCCTTCTGGAGCTGCTGAGGGATGAAGACGGAGAGGTGGTCAGAAGACCCTCTCTGTGTTCATGAATGTGCTCAAAAACAAAGACCACCTGATATCCAGCACCGCCGCCCCAAAGCTTGCTGAGCCTCTCCTGCAACTTTTTGAAAATGTAAGGCTCTGTGCCCCCCACCACGGGCACTGGCTGCTGCGTGGAAATCTTGTGCTCGGTGGATTGTCACGCCTTTCCCCATGTGGGCTGGAGAATTTGGTGCTTAGGGCTTTTCCTCTTCCTTTCCTCCAGGACAACAGCCATGTGCAGTTGCTCTCTGTTCAACTCCTTCAAAAAGTGATGGAGTTGGTAGTGGACGAGGGGGAAAAGGCTCTGGAGAGAATTGTGAGCCAGAGCCTGCTCCCACTCTTGTTCCACTGCCATGATGAGAACCAGCGCATGGTGAAGGTGAGGATTTGTGTGATACTGCTGCATCACTGGGAGGGGGCTCAGCTGCCTCCTGCCCTGGCACCTGCTGGGCTGCAGCCTCCAACTGGCCTTGGCACAGGGACGAGTGTGCTGTGCCCTGGGCTGCGGTGCCATCTCTGCTTCTCTGCTGCTCTCCAGGCCTCTCGGGAAACGCTGCATTGTGCAGCGGGGTTTTTGAAGGCGGATCTCCAGAAGGCGCTAAGACAGAGCAGCCTCTGACAACTGTAGAGCATCTGGTAAGGACAG
>JAJEOU010002639.1:0-22070 GCA_021534815.1 Acrocephalus arundinaceus
AGATGTGGAGACCACCAGCCAGGTGTCTTCCCAACCTGAATCACTGGGAATGTGGGTCACCAGGGCACTGCCCAACACGGGTCCTCTGATGGGGGATGGAGTTGGAGCAGAGCATGAAGCTCTTCCTGCACTCGGGGCACTCACAGGGCTTTCCTTACTGGTGGCTCCGTTGGTGTTGGGTCAAGTGAGAGCTGTGGGTGAAGCTCTTCCCACACTGGGGACACTCGTAGGGCCTCTCCCCAGTGTGGATGAGCTGGTGCCCAATAAGGCGGGAGTTCTGCCTGAATCCCTTCCCGCAGTCAGGGAAGCAGAAAGGCCTCGCCTCTGTGTGAATGCGCTCGTGCATGAGGAGGTTTGAGCTGGTGGGAAACCTCTTCCCACAGTGGCGACACTCATAGGGCCTCTCCCCATTGTGGGTCCTCTGGTGGACAGTCAGGCTGGGGCTGTCTCTGAAGCCCTTCCCACATTCCAAGCACTCATAGGGCCTTTCCCCATTATGGATCCGCAGGTGGCGGATCAGGTCAGAGCTGTCTCTGCAGCCCTTCCCACATTCCCCACACACGTAGGGCCGTTCCCTAGTGTGGGCCCTCTGGTGGCGGGTCAGGTGGGAGTTCCTGCTGAAACACTTCTAAGGCCTCTCCTTCTCATGGATCACAAGGTCTGAGCTCTGGCTCGATCTCTGACCACGTTCCTGGCACACGGTGGGTCTTTCCTCCTCAGAGCACCCTGGGATGGGTTTGGAGCCCCTCCTCCTGTGGGATCTCTGGGGCTTTTCCTCCCCATTGGATTCTGTGCCAGGGAGCCACTCAAAATGGCCTCTTCCATGAGGTTCTTCCGAGGGGATTTTTCCTCCCTGGTCTCCATCCTCAGCTCCTTGTCTGGGGAAGAAAGAACAAGGAGAGGATGGAATTTCCTCCGTGCCAGAGGGAAGGGGAAGAAGATCGCCTCAAACAATCCCTGGCAGGACATCGTTGGCAGCAGGGTTGTCCTGCAGCTGGGGGCCATGCTGGGCTGGGAGATGGAGCAGGAGAGATGGGGAAATTGGCAGTGACTTCCTCCTCACCTGCCTGGCTGTCCCAGGGCATCTTCCTCTTCCTTGAAGCCTTCTCCTCCATCTGTCAAGTTTTGGGAATGGGAAATCCTGGTTTGGGGAAAAGCAAGGGATAGGCACATTGAGTTGAATATCCTCTGCTCAAGTCCATCTCTAGAAGCCACCAGACATCTGGTGTCCATATAAACCTCCCAAACACCAAGATTCTGCCCTGAAAATGCCTCCAAGGAATTCCCTAGCCCTGGTCTCTCCCCTTTGGTGTTAAGGGGTCCCCCCTGTCCCAGCTGCTGGGGTCATGCTTGTATTGAGGTTGCCCCATCTACTCTGTCCCTGCCCTCCCCAGGCTGCTGGGAGTCCCAGGAATACAAAAAGTTCCCCTTTTCCATCTCCCCATTAGGGATGCTGGGGGATTTTGGGGTCTCTGGGTCCTTCTCCCCTTATTCCCGGCTGTGGGATGCAGGGTCCAAGGATTCCCCCCTGCCCTCTCCAGGCTTTAAGTCTCCCAAAACACGGCGCTCCCCCCTCTGGGCTCCCCACTTTGGGGGACACAGGGCTCTGCTCCTCCAGGCTGCCTCTGCTGGCAGCTGCCACTGGGACCAAAAGGTCCCCCCAAGGGGCATTTTCAAATCAACTTTGCAGTTCTTATTTCCAAAAATCCCCCCCCCAAGAAAACCCCAACTCAGGGACCTCCCAGAATATCTGGGTCAAGCTCCCTGTCTTGGTTTGGAAAGACAGGTGTCTGCTGAGGAAGGCAGGAGCCTCCCTTGAAATGGAAAACATAAACCCCTTCCTATAATTTTGAAATGAGCATGCTCTCAGCAAAGATATGGGAATAACATTCTTTAGTAAGAAAATTAAACTAAAAATTCAGTAGTAAAAGAAACGCTGACAGAGTCAGAATACAACCTGATACCCAGTTAAGGCAGGGTGTTGGTAGCAGTCCAATCAAATGGTGGCTGCAGTCCTCCTGGAGTCACAGATGTGGTTTTGTTGGAGCAATGATCCTGTAGAAGGGTGTAGATTCTCCTGAAGGTCCAGGGTGGTGTAGATGGGTCTGGTGTTCCTCTGGGAATCCAGTGGAAACAGGCTGCCTCTGGTGTGTTAAATCTCAGGTTATATCCAGGTAGGAATGCTTGGCTCCTCCCCCTGGGTGGAGCATCTCACAATGGGATGATGGAATTTGATCAGTGATGCAGTGAGACTCAATGGCCCATTAACAGAAGATATCTCCCTGGAGGGAGTGTGGGTGGTGGAAGAGATAAAGAACACTGCCCCACCTGGTTTTAACAGCTGGCCCATTAACAGAAGATATCCCCCAGAGTTATGAGAAATGGGTCATGGAACAGTTCTTACTTGGGATCTCCTGTTGGTTTTGTGTTCAAACTGGCACACTGGGGAGAAGTGGGACCATGCTGGGAACTGCTGTGAGCAGGTTGGAGGGACTGGTCTACACTGTGGGCAACTGGGCATGACTGAGACCGTGCTGGGAGAGACTGGCATCATACTGGGGTGACTGGGACTATACAGAGAAACTGGGAGATCTGGGAACATGGATAAATGGAGCAACTGGAACGACTGGACCATGCTGGGGCAAACTGCATCATAATGGGAAGGACTGGCAGTGACTGGGTCATAAGGGAGTGCTGAGGAAACTGGAACCACCTGGGGGGAACTGGGCTGATACTGGGAGCAGCCACTTCTGGCACTGGGACCCCAAACCCTTTTCCTGGCCACCCACCTCCCAGGCCCACCATTTTCTTTGGCCCTGGGACCCTGGACTCCTATTCCTGCCTTTCCCAGCACCCAGCCCTCCTTCCTATCACTGAGGACACTTGGGACCCTATTCCCAGCCATCCTGGTTTTCCACCTTTTGATGGGAATGGGGACACTGGGGAACCTTGGAGCTCTTTCCTGACTATAGGACCCACTTAACCCCCATCCCACATCTACCCACCCCTACCATCCCCTTTTCTTAATCCTGGAACCCCCAAACCCCCTTCCCTGCTCTCCCAGCTCTCCCTGTTCCCCCTTTCCTTCACCCGTGACCCCCCAGACCCCAAATCTCCGTGTCCCCCCAGTTCTCCTCTCCCTGCGGTCCTGCCCGTGGCGCTGTCGGAGCCCGGCCCGGGTTCCCCCAGTTCCTGTCCATGGGTCCCTGGATGGGATCCCCTTCCAGCGCCACAGCCAGCGGGGCCGGGCGGAGCCGCAGCCGCCGGGGATGGCGGCCGGAGCCGAGCCGGGATATTGGGATGGCCGGAGCCGGCACAAGGAGCGGCACCGGCACGGGGCCAGCAGGGAGCTGCAGATGCTGCAGGAGCGGCACAGCCAGAGCGGGGCTCAGGGCGGGGAGCCGGGGCTGGGGGATCTGTGGGGCTGCCATGGCACCTGTGGGACTGCAGTGGGGATCCGTGGGGCTGGGCCGGGATCTGGGGCGCTGGGATGTGCATCCATGCGGATCCAAGGGGCTGGGATGAGGCTCTGTGGGTCTCCATCAGACTCTGGGGCTTGTGGGGCTGGAATGGGGCTCCTGGGCTGGGACACAATTCCAGGGTCTCCATGGGTCCAATCCCTCCCCAGGTCTCCACACCTGCAGGAGGTTTCTGGCTGTTACCTCCTGTCCCATGGGAGCGTCCGTGGATCCGATCAGCTCGGCTCCGACAGGCGGGAATTCCTCTCCTTCCAGCTGGGATCGGGGGATTCCTGGTGGCCACGCCTGCCCAGGTCACCAAGAGGCGCTGGGAACAGGATGAGATGAGGCTGAGGAATTCAAAATCCCCTGGGGCACACCTGCCTGGAATGTCTCTGGAAATATGTCAGATATGGGTGGGAAGCTGGAAGTAAAGGTGGAGGGTAGAATTCCCATGGGAATATGGGATTTGGGAGGGCAAAATTTGGGAACATGGGAATTCCCTGGACCTCCATGATGGATCACTGCTGTCCCATTCCCATGGGAATTTCTGTAGATGGATCTACTGCCATGCATTCCCATGGAATTCCATGGGCAGATCTCATCCCCATCCCACTGCCATGGAAACTCCAATCCTCTTCCCCCCAAACCCCTCCTGGGGTTGCCCTGTTCTTTGCTGTCCTCACCCCCACAAACTCCTGAGGGCCCTTCAATGACCCACCCAGTCCCCCCAAATTCCTTTTGGGTCCCCCTCATCCCCCCACAGGGATTGTTGGAGTCCCCTGTGTCCCTTTCCTACGACTTTGGGGTCCCCTGACCTTTCCATCTGCGGCAGGCAGGGGGCACCAGCACTCGGCCCCTCCCCTGTTTCTGTCCCCCTGTGATGGTGGGGGTGGGCCGTGTTGGTGCCCCCCTGCCTGCAGCAGATGCAGCAGTGAGGGGAGTTCAGGGGGTCCCTGAGCATTTGGGGTCCCCTGGGATTTGGGGTGACCCCTCAGGCCTCCAGGATCTCCCTGAACACGCTGACTGCCCGTGCACAGTGAGAAGGGTCAGACCTGGACGGGGTCCCCAGCTCTGTCACCAGGATGCCAGTACCCCCAAACCTCCAGGAACCCCAAACCCCTCACGACACCCAACCTTCTAGGGATCAAAAAACATCCTGGACCCTCCAAAAACTCTCCAAGACTAAAAAATTCATACAGAATCCTCAAACCCTCTCACGACATCAGGACATCAAAATTCCCACAGGACTTCCCTAACACCCCCAGACCCCTTGAGAAGGTTCATACCTGGCATAGGGTCCCCATTTCCATCACCAGCAGGTACCCAAAACAGCCTTGGTTTTTGGGTACCTGCTGGTGATAGAAATGGGGACCTAATGGGGGTACCTAATCCCCCACTTTAGGACCCCTGAAAAACCCTTGGGAACCTCCAAAATTGCACCATGACCCCAAAAACCCCGGGATCTGCAAAACCCTCTCCAGGAACCCCTCATGCATGTTTGCACCCAGCACGGGTCCACATCACCATCATCAGCATCACCAGGTACCTCTGAACTTCTGGGACCTACAAACCCTCTTGCAGCCCCAAACCCTTTGGTACCCCCAAACCCCACCTGGGACCCCAAACCCCACCTGGGACCCCAAACGTGCAGGGCTTTGTACTGGAATTAACAGGAGTGGTGTTGCTCATTTAAGGGCAGTTATAGCAGGACCCAACAAGAGCGGGGGCTCTTAAAGCAGCTGTCTTGGTTTTGAAAGACAGTTGTCTGCCAGGGAGAGCTGGAGCTTCCCTTGGAATGGAGAATGTCACCCACCTCCCCTCAAATTATATAATTTTGCAATTAGGGGCTTTCAGGCAAAGATATGGGAATAGGGTAACAGTTCTTTAATAGGATAAACAACAACAACAATAACAACAGCAACCACCAAAATACAAATGCAGCAGTACAAAGACAAGAAGTAAGCAAAACAGAAGTCCTGGAAAAAACACTCTGACAGAGTCAGGGATATGACCTGAAACTCTGTTGGTCAGGGTGTTGGAAGCAGTCCAAATAAATCCTAGATGAAGTTCTATGGGGTACAGATAATGGAGTAGGAAAAGTCCAGTGGTAGCAGGATGGGTCTGGTCTTCCTCTGGTGGAAAAAACCCGATGCCTGCTGTTCCTGAGTCTCAGTTTTTATCCAGGTGGAACGGTTGCCCCCCACACTGGGTGGAACATCTCCCAATGTGATGATGTAATGTGTGATGTCCTTGATGAGCCTTAATGGCCCATTAGCAGAAGATATCTCCCTGGAGGATGGACAGGAGGTGAAGGAGATAAGAAACACTGCCACACCTGGTTTTAACAGCTGGCCCATTATCAGAAGGCATCTGCTCCCCTCCCCCCTGGAGTTACAAGAGATAAAGAAATATCTGCTTTTACAACAGATGAAATTGAATACAAATCTCTTGGCTACCCAACCCAAGACACAGTCCCTTCCAGTCGATGCCAGTATCTCCCAATGTGTCCACATTTTCCTCCCAACATGTGCCCAGTAGCTCCCAGTAACTGCCAGTCAGGTTCCATTGCAGTCCCAGTGGCTCCCAGGATGATCCCAACAGGACCTGTAGTCAGTGCCAGTATGGTTCCAGTCACTCCCATTACAATCCCAGTTTTTCCCAGTCTCTCCTAGATACTCCTGGTATTATTCCAGTCATGCCCACAATGAATCCCTTTCACATCCAGTGTGCTTCCAGGCACAGCTATCCAACCCAAGACAGTTGTGGAAGAGATAAAGAACACTGCCCCACCTGGTTTTAACAGCTGGCCTATTAACAGAAGATATTCCCCAGAGTTATGAGAAATGGCTCATGGAACAGTTCTTACTTGGGATCTCCAGATGGTTTTGTTTTCAAACGAGCACACTGGGGAGAAGTGGGACCATGCTGGGAACTTCTGTGAGCAGGTTGGAGTGACTGGTCTACACTGTGGGAACTGGAAAGACTGGGACCGTGCTGGGAGGCACTGGGATCATGTCTGGAGTGACTGGGACTGGACTAGGGGCAACTGGGAGCAACTGGAAACACACTGGGAGGAACAGGAGCAACTGGGACCATGCAGGGGGAACTGGGATCCTACTGGGATCACAGTAGGAAAACTGGGCCCATGCTGGGGTACGCTGGGACCATACTGGCAGCAACTGGAACGGCACTGAGGATGACTGGGAGTGACTGTGAGCAATGGGATCAGGCTGGAAGCGACTCAGGGCAACTCGGAATGACTGAGAACAACTGGGATACACTGGGAGAGACTGAAACCACAGTGGGGGTAAATGGGAGCAACTGGAACCACGCTGGATTATAATGGGAGAAGCTGTGCCCATGCCAGGGTCCTACTGGATCCTACTGGAACTGACTGGATTCATACTGGGAGTGACTGGAATAGTTCTGGGTGTATTTGAGAGTGACTGGGATCATACTGGAATCAGACTGGGAGTGACTGGAAAGGTGCTGGCTGGGACTGGAACCACACTGGGACTGAATGGGAATCACTGTGGGCATGACTGGAATAATACCATGAGTATCTAGGAGTGACTGGGAAAAACTGGGATTGTAATGGGAGTGACTGGAACCATACTGGCAGTGACTACAGATCCTGTTGGGTCATCCTGGGAGCCACTGGGACTGCAATGGAACCTGACTGGCAGTTACTGGGAGCTACTGGGCATGTTGGGAGGAAAATGTGGACACATTGGGAGCTACTGGCATCGACTGGAAGGGACTGTGTCTTGGGTTGGGTAGCCAAGAGATTTGTATTCAATTTCATCTGTTTTAAAAGCAGATATTTCTTTATCTCTTGTAACTCCAGGGGGAGGGGGCAGATGCTTCTGATAATGGGCCCAGCTGTTAAAACCAGGTGTGGCAGTGTTTCTTATCTCCTTCACCTCCTGTCCATCCTCCAGGGAGATATCTTCTGCTAATGGGCCATTAAGGCTCATCAAGGACATGACTGCTTCCAACACCCTGACCAACAGTGTCAGGTCAGATCCCTGACTCTGTCAGGATTTTTTCCCAGGATTTCTGCTTTGCTTGCTTGCTTGTCTTTGTACTGCTGCATTTGTATTTTGGTGGTTTTGTTGTTGTTATTGTTGTTGTTGTTTATTCCCATTAAAGAACTGTTACTCCTATTCCCATATCTTTGCCTGAAAGCCCCTACTTGCAAAATTATAATAATTAGGAGGGGAGGGGGGTGACATTCTCCATTATAAGGAAAGCTCCAGCTCTCCCTGGCAGACAACTGTCTTTCAAAAGCAAGACAGCTGCTTTAAGAGCCCCCACTCTTGCTGGGTCCTGTTATAACTGCCCTTAAAAGAGCAACACCACTCCCGTTTATTCCAGTACAGAGCCCTGGGGTCGTTTGGGGGTCATAAGTGGGTTTTGGGGGTCCCAGAAGTGTTTGGGGGTGCCAAGAGTGGTTTGTAGGTCCCAGGAGGGTTCAGGGGTACCTGGGTGATGCTGATGATGGATATGTGAACCCCCTGTTGGGTGTAAACATGCATGAGGGGTTCCTGGAGAGAGTTTTGCAGATCCCAGGGTGTTTTGGGGTCATGGCACAATTTTGGAGGTTCCCAAGGGTTTTTCAGGTAGGGATTAGGTGATCCCAGGCAGATCCAAAAGGCTGTTTTTGGGTACCTGCTGGTGACAGAGATGGGGACCCCGTGCGAGGTATGAACATTCTCAAGGGGATCTGACAGGGGTGTGGGAATTTTGAAGATCTGAGAGGGTTTGGGGGGAGTCTGTATGACTTTTTGCATTCTTGAGGAGTTTTTTGAATGTCCCAGGATGGTTTTGGGATCCTGGCAAGAATGAGTTGTCCCGTAAGGGGTTGGGCATTCCCGAGAGGTTTTGGGGATACCTGGGCCACGCTGGTGACAGAGCTGGGGACCCTGTGCCAGGTCTGACCCTTCTCACTGTGCACGGTCAGTGTCAGCGTGTTCAGGGAGATCCTGGGGGCCTGAGGGGTCACCCCAAATCCCAGGGAAACCCAAATGCTCAGGGACCCCCTGAACTCCCCTCACTGCTGCATCTGCTGCAGGCAGGGGGGCACCAGCACTCGGCCCCACCCCCACCATCACAGGGGGACAGAAACAGGGGAGGGGCCGAGTGCTGGTGCCCCCCTGCCTGCAGCAGATGGAAAAGTCAGGGAGGACCCCAAAGTCATGCGAAAGGGACACAGGGGACTCCCAACAATCCCTGTGGGGGGGATGAGGAGGGACCCAAAAGGAATTTGGGGGGACTGGGTGGGTCATTGAAGGGCCCTCAGGAGTCTTGTGGGGGGTGAGGACAGCAAAGAACAGGGCAACCCCCAGGAGGGGTTTGGGGGGGAAGAGGATTGGAGTTTCCATGGCAGTGGGATGGGGATGAGATCTGCCCATGGAATTCCATGGGAATGGCATGGCAGTGAAATCCAGCTACAGAATTCCCATGGGAATGGGACAGCAGGAGGGTCCATCTATGGAGGTCCCATGGGAATTCCCATGTTCCCAAATTTTGTCCTCCCAAATCCCACATTTCCAAATCCCACATTCCCATGGGAATTCTACCCTCCCCACCTTTACTCTCCAGCACTTCCCACCCATATCTGACATATTTCCAGAGACATTCCAGGCAGGTGTGCCCCAGGGGATTTATGAATTCCTCAGCCTCCATCTCATCCTGTTCCCAGCACCTCTTGGTGACCTGGGCAGCGCCGTCGGCCACCACAAATCCCTGGATGCCGGCTGGAATGAGAGGAATTCCTGCCCATTGGAGCTGAGCCCATCAGATCCGCGGATGCTCCTGTGGGACAGGAGGTCAGAGCCAGAAACCTCCTGCAGGTGTGGAGACCTGGGGAGGGATTGGACCGACGGAGACCCACGGAATTGTGTCCCAGCCCCACGGAGCCACATTCCAGCCCCACGGAGCCCCAGAGTCTGATGGAGACCCACAGAGCCTCATCCCAGCCCCTTGGATCCGCATGGATGCACATCCCAGCGCCCCAGATCCCGGCCCAGCCCCACAGATCCCCACTGCAGTCCCACAGGTGCCATGGCAGCCCCACAGATCCCCCAGCCCCGGCTCCCCGCCCTGAGCCCCGCTCTGGCTGTGCCGCTCCTGCAGCATCTGCAGCTCCCTGCTGGCCCCGTGCCGGTGCCGCTCCTTGTGCCGGCTCCGGCCATCCCAATATCCCGGCTCGGCTCCGGCCGCCATCCCCGGCGGCTGCGGCTCCGCCCGGCCCCGCTGGCTGTGGCGGCGCTGGAAGGGGATCCCATCCAGGGACCCCATGGACAGGAACTGGGGGAACCCCGGGCCGGGCTCCGACAGCGCCACAGGCAGGGACCGCAGGGAGAGGAGAACTGGGGGGACACGGAGATTTGGGGTCTGGGGGGTCACGGGTGAAGGAAAGGGGAACAGGGAGAGCTGGGAGAGCAGGGAAGGGGTTTGGGGGTTCCAGGATTAAGAAAAGGGGATGATAGGGGTGGGTAGATGTGGGATAGATGGGCTTAAAAGGCTCCATTTAGTCAGGAAAGGGAGCTCCAAGGTTCCCCGGTGTCCCCATTCCCATCAAAAGGTGGAAAAACCCAGGATGGCTGGGAATAGGGGTCCCAAGTGTCCTCAGTGATATGGGAAGGATGGGCTGGGTGCTGGGAAAGGCAGGAGTAGGAGTCCAGGGATCCCAGGGCCAAAGAAAATGGTGGGCCTGGGTGAGGTGGGGTGGCCAGGAAAAGGGTTTGAGGGTCCCAGTGACAGAGGTGGCTGCTCCCAGTATCAGCCCAGTTGCCCCCTGGTGTGGTACCAGTTTCCTCGGCACTCCCATTATGAGCTCAGTCACTGCCAGTCATTCTCCATTATGATGCAGTTTGCCCCTAGCATGGTCGTGGTTGCTCCCACTTTCATCCACTTGCTCCCAGTTTCCCCATGTCTAGTCCCAGTCACTCCCAGTATGATCCCAGTCTCTCCCAGCACGGTCCCAGTCATGCCCAGTTGCCCACAGTGCAAACCAGTCACTCCAACCTGCTCACAGCAGTTCCCAGCATGGTCCCACTTCTCCCCAGTGTGCCAGTTTGAACACAAAACCAACAGGAGATCCCAAGTAAGAACTGTTCCATGACCCATTTCTCATAACTCTGGGGGAATGTCTTCTGTTAATGGGCCAGCTGTTCAAACCAGCTGGGGCAGTGTTCTTTATCTCTTCCACCACCCACACTCCCTCCTGGGAGATATTTTATCTTAATGGGCCATTGAGTCTCACTGCATCACTGATCAAATTCCATCATCCCATTGTGAGACGCTCCACCCAGGGGGAGCAGCCAAGCCTTCCTACCTGGATAGAATCTGAGATTTCACACACAAGAAGCAGCCTGTTTCTACTGGATTCCCAGAGGAACACCAGACCCATCTCCACCACCACTGGACCTTCAGAGGAAAACTACACCCTTCTACAGGATCATTGCTTCAACAAAACCACATCTGTGACTCCAGGAGGACTGCAGCCACGATTTGATTGCACTGCTACCAACACCCTGCCTAACTGGGTATCAGGTATTCTGACTGTGTCAGCTTATTTTTTTTACTACTGCATTTTTATTTTGCTTTTCCTACTAAAGCGCTGTTATTCCTATTTCCATATCTTTGCTTGAGAGCCAATTCATTTCAAAATTATAATTCAGAGGGAGGGGGTTTATATTTTCCATTTCAAGGGAGGCTCCTTCCTTCCTTAGCAGACACCTGTCTTTCAAAACAAAGCTCGGCCCAAATATCTTGGGGGGTCCCTGGGCTGGGTTTCTTAGGAGGGATATTTGAAGAATGAAGAACTTCAAAGATCAGTGGAAAGTGCCCCTTGGGGGGACATTGAGGGTCCTGGTGGTGGCTGACGGTAGAGGCAGCCTGGAGGAGCAGGGGGGACTCCCTTTACCCCCTGCACTCCACAGCCGAGAAAAAGGGGAGAAGGGACCCCAGAGACCCCAAAATCCCCTTGCATCCCTTAATAGTGAGATGGATAAGGGGGGAACTTTTCTGATTGCTGGGACTCCCAGCAGCCTGGGGAGGGCTGGGACTGAGTAGATGGGGGACCCTCAATACAAGCGTGACCCCCAGCAGCTGGGGAAAAGGGGGAACCCCTGAAAACCAAAGGGAAGAGACCAGGGATGGGGAATTCCTTGGTGGCATTTTCAGGGCAGAATATTGGTGTTTGGGAGGTTTATATGGACCCCAGGTTCCAGGTGACTTTTAGAGATGGACTTGGTCAGCAGACCTTCAAACTCAATGTGCTCAGCTGTTGTTTTTCCCCAAACCAGGATTTCCCATTCCCAAACCTTGGCCAGATGGAGGTGGAAGCTGTGAGGAAGAGGAAGATGCCCAGGGACAGCGAGGCAGATGAGGAGGAAGTCACTGCCCCTTTTCCCCATCTCTCCTGCCCCATCTCCCAGCCCAGCATGGCCCCCAGCTGCAGGACAACCCCACTGCTGACGCCGTCCCGCCAGGTATTCCCTGGGGGGATCTCTTCCCCTTCCCTCTTGCACAGAGGAAATTCCATTCTCTCCTTGTTCTTTCTCTCTCAGACAAGGAAATGAGGATGGAGACCAGGGATGAAAAATCCCCAGAGCAGAACCTCATGGAAGAGGCCGTTTTGAGTGGCTCCCTGGCACAGGAATCCAACAGGGAGGAAAAGCTCCAGAGATCCCACAGGAGGAGGGGCTCCAAACCCATCCCAGGCTGCTCTGAGGAGGAAAGACCCACCCTGTGCCAGGAACGTGGCCGGAGTTCAAGCCAGAGCTCAGACCTGGTGGCCCATGAGCAGCTTCATGACAGGGAGCAGTCCTATGAGTGCTTGGAGTGTGGGAAGAGCTTTAGCAACAACTCCAATCTGATCCGCCACCAGAGGATCCACACTGGGGAACGGCCCTACGTGTGTGGGGAATGTGGGCAGGGCTGCAGAGACAGCTCCAACCTGATCAGCCACCTCAGGACCCACACTGGGGAGAGACCCTATGAGTGTGGGGAATGTGGGAAGAGCTTCAGCCAGCGCTCCCACTTGATCCGCCACCAGAGCATCCACGCTGAGGAAAGGCCGTACAAATGTGGGGAATGTGGGAAGGGCTTCAACAGGAGGTCCAAAATGATTATCCACCAAATGATCCACACTGGAGTGAGGCCCTATGGATGTCCCCAGTGTGGGAAGAGGTTTAAGACCAGCTCAGATCTCCTCAAGCACCAGCGCATTCACACTGAGGAGAGGCCCTTCCGCTGCCCTGACTGGGAAGGGCTTCAAGCACAACTCCACCCTCATCACCCACCGGCGCATCCACACTGGGGAGAGGCCCTACGAGTGTCCCCAGTGTGGGAAGAGCTTCAGCCAGAGCTCTGCCTTGACCCGACACCAACGGAGTCACCAGTAAGGGAAGCCCTGCGAGTGTCCCGACTCTGGGAAGGGCTTCATGTGCATCTCCAACCTCATCCCCCATCAGAAGATGCACACTGAGAACAGCCCTACTGACCCACAGTTCCCTGTAATTCATTGTGGGAGGACACCTGTCCCTTTTCCTGCCCCTGACAGTGATGTGAGGTGGGATTTAAGGACGTGAGGGTCTGGCCATGGCCCCATCATTGTATTTGATGCCATCTCAGGTCATTACCAGGGCTAGGAAAGGGACTCTATCTCTCCCCCAAGGTGAAGGGTGTCCTTTCCAGGAAGGATGGGACGAGCCAGTTGATGTTATTGTAGTTTTCCCTTTATATGGTTAGTTTTATCTTGTTAGTTATGAATATTGTTTCTGTTCCTTTTTGTTCCTTATCTTGTTTCTGTTCCAAATAAATTGTTCTTATCGCAGCCTGGGATCTTTGCCTTTTGTACTTTCAATGGGAGGCTGGAGGGCAGCGAGCAGTGACACGGTTTTTGTGGGAGCACGAAATTGGGGAATCCCATTCCCAAACCCCGGCCCATGGAAACCGAGCATCCCAGCTGGTGCCAGCCCTGGCTGCCCTGGAACAGCCTTGGGAGCGGGTCCCTGGCTGGGGCTGTGGGAACCTCTTCCCTCTGGTGCCCAGGGACAGGACTGGAGGGAAGGGCTGGAGCTTAGTCGGGGCTGGTTTGGGTTGGATGTGAGGAAAAGGTTTTTCCCCCAGAGGCTGCTGGGGCACTGACCAGGCTCCCAGGGAAGGCTCCCAGCTCCAGGGCTCTGGGAGCTCCAGCAGCGTTTGGACAGCGCTGCCAGGCCCAGGCTGGCATTGTTGAGGTGTCCTGTGCAGGGCCAGGAGTTGGACTCGAGGATCCTGGAGATCTCCCAGGGCTTTCTGGGAATGCTAAAGAGCCCTGTGCTCAGAGGCAGTCACAGCCATTCCATGGGGACATCCCAGGGCACCTTGGGCTGCAAAGGCACCCATCTGTCACAGGCACTCACGAGGGCTCCAAGATGACATCCCAGGAGTCCCCAGGCTGCCAAAGAGCTGGGATGTCCCAGACACTCCCAGGGGTTCCTGTCATGGGCAGAGTGGGAGCTTCAGGCAAAAGCTTGATTTCTTCATTGGAGAAACTGTTGCTGAGTCATGAGGTGGAGAAATGACACCAAGCAGCAACCATGGATCCTCAAACCCCTCCAGAGTTCCTAGACTTCTAAAATTCCATCTAAGAGAGGAGACTGGGAGCAGCTGGATCCAATCCTAGCCCAAGACTTTGTCAAAAGTTTATGTATAAAAGATTGGACAGGTAGAATTTAACTGAAATGAAACTTGTCTCCTTGTATTAATGGTTGAATGCCAGATATATTTATATAAATACAGCTATGATTGATTCTGATCAGGATTAGACAGAAAGATTTATTTTCACCAAAGAGTAAATTAAAAAAAGTTAATATTTTTCACAGTATAGGAGCTATAAAAATTATTAGAATGTTGTGCTCTAGGAAGCAATTTGGAAGCAAAAAGGGCCTTGTTAGAGTTGTTTGAGCCCATTGCAGGCAGAGCCTCCTGCTCCAGCAGGAACTGCCTTTCCTGTGCCAGGACCAGGGCAGATCCCACTGCAGGAAAAGCCCCAGGCCAGCCCAACACAGTGAAGGCCTCGGGCACAAGTGCAGAGCGCCGTGCTGGGAGCTGTGCCAGGGAGAGCCTGAGGCACCAAAGGCACCTTGGCAGCAGCAGCTGCTCCCAGGCCATGGCCACAAGCCTCCCTTGGCAGCCCGGCCTGGTGGCCAGCACTGCAGAGCTGCTGCTGCTGCTTCAGGGCTCCTTTCTGCCTGGGCTCTGCCCCAGCCCACAGAGTGTGACCTCAGCCCTGAGCCTGGCACAGCCGCTGCGCCTGAGCCCTGCAAAGCCTCAAGGTCACCTGGGCCAGCCTGGCTCTGTCAGCCCCTGGGGAAGGCAGGGCCAGCAAAGGCCACAGAAGGGGCTGCCTTTGCCTGCTGCATGTGGGCTCCAGCAGAGACAAGGAGGAGTCAAGGCAGTGCATGGAGTCCAGGGAGCAGCCCCTTCTCCCCATGCACTCCTGAATGGTTTGCATGGGAAGAGCTCTGCAGTGCTCATCTCCTCCAAACCCCGCCATGAGCAGGGACATCTTTGAGCAGCTCAGGTTGTTCAGAGCCCTGTCCCAGCTGGACTGGAATGTTTCCAGGGATGGGGCATTGACCACCTCCCTGGGAACCTGTTCCAGTGGATCACCAACCTCACATCAAAATTTTCCTTATCTCTCTTATCTGAACCTCCCTTCCTTTAGTTTAAAACAACCACCACCCTTTGTCCTATTGGGACAGGCCCCACTAAAACCTTTGTCCACCCTTGCATTTCCCATGAGCCGGGTTTCCATGGTAATTGCCATGCCAGGTGACCCAGGGGTGGTGTCCCAGTGAGGGCTGCCATGGAAACAGTGCCCAGCCCTGCCCCTTTCTGTCTGCCTGAGCTGGCCTTTGGCCCTGGCAGTGGCGTTTGCTGCTGGTTCCGCGGTGCCTGAGCAGCCAGCGTGGCACAGGGCAGGTGGCCATGGCACAAGCCCCCAGCAAGGGATCCCCTCTGCCTCTGGGCACTGACACCAGCCCTGAGCAAGGGACTGACACAGTGGGCTCAGTGCAGTGTCCATGGCCACAGCCCCTTGCTATGGCTCAGGGCAGCTTGGGATGATGATCCAGCCTCACTCCTGTCCCAGGCCAGGCCTGCAGTGCCCTTCCCCACAGCCTGGCTGCACAGAAGCACTTCCAGGGCTCTCTGCCATTCCCTTGCCTCACTCTTGCCTCACTCACACACCTCCCAACAACCCAGCTGGAGCTTTGAGCTGCAAGGAGTTCAAAGCTTGTCTGTCCTTCAGCAGTTGGTCTAATTCTGCCTTCAGCCAACTCGGATTTGTGTTTATTGTAGAACTTCCTGTGATTCTAAATCATTCCTTGCATGGTTCTGCCTTGGGGAAGGGGAACCTCCTTGGCGGCACCTTGGGCTGGCACACACTTGAGAGATTGTCTGAAACTTTGGAGACTTAGATTGCTAAAACATGAAGAAAACTCCTCTTTTTGCTGAGTGCAGCAAGTCTCCTAGCAAATCAGATCCCAGGTGAGTGAGGGGAGACAGGATGGGGTTCGGGAATGTGGATCAAGGTTGTCCACACTGGGTCAGACTCAAGGCACAGCTTCTCTGAACATGCCCAACCTCCTGAGGAGATCCCTGGGTCAATATCAGTCACAGAATGCTGCAATTGCTCTTGTGTATTAGAAAAGTAATAAAACACATCTTTAAAATAGAAATATATATTCCTAGAAGTCTTTGAAATATTTCTCCATACTCTTGGAAAAAGGACTTCATAGTGAGCTGCACCAGACCAGAGGAAATCAAGGCACAGCCATGGTTTGTCAGGACTTGCTTGATCCAATGAGCCCGTGGTGCATTTGGTGCTGAGCCCTGGAACCTCAGGGCCTGAGAGGAGATTGCACAAACCTTTCCAAGAGTCAAATCAGAGGAAACACCCAAAGTCTCTTGAAGCATTAATGGGTCCACTGATGTCCATCCCAACACAGGCTCTTCATGAGTCTTTGAGGAGAGAACTGGAGGCCAAAATTGCACAAAAACCTCTCAGAGACTATGTGGGAGGAAAATCCAAAGAAATCCAAAGTATTTAAAATCTGAGTATCTCAAGCATACTGAAGACCCACTTTGTGTCAGTGACAAAGACTATCAGGGACTGATAAAGCAGTAATTAGAGGCCAGGATTGCACAAAATTTTCAGAGCTCAGTGGAAAAGAAGTTTAAACACCTGAACGAATATTAATAACCACTGAGTTTTACTGTAAGAATCCAAGGGTTAAAGGATATTGGGCATGATGCACACTCTAGAGTCAGTTAAAAGACACCAATCTAAAACTGAGTACTGGTATTAATGAGCCATGAGTGTTCTGACAAAGGGACTCATTAAAGCAGAGAATTGGAGGCCAGGGATTGCACAAACCTCTCAGAGACTCCAAGGCAAAAGCCAAACCCAAAGTCCTTGGAAAAACCTGCAGTCCCTGGCAGCATGAAGGAGCCCCCAGGGCCCATTGCTGACCAAGGCTCCTTCCCCAGGGACTCCTTCCAGCACATCCTGGAGGCCACTGGCATGGGAGGGGATGCTGAGGGCAGGACAAGGGGCTGACAGTGCCCAGCCTTGCTGGGGCTGTGCCAGGAGGCCCCAGGGCCTCAGGACAAGGGTCTCCTCAGTGCCCTTGGTGGCACAGAGGCTGCTGTGGCCCAGGGCACCAAGACTTGGCTTCTCTTTGTCCCCACCTGTCATCACTGCCTGCAGTTCTCTGCTCTGCCTGGGGCCTGGGGACACTTTCTGTGTCGTGTCCCTCAGTGGGACCCATTAAAACTTCCAGAAACTTTGGAGTTGGCTTCTGCCTTGGAGTTCTGGAGAGGTTTCTTCAGCTCCCTCTCAGGGACTGATGTTCGGGCCTCAGCACAAAGCCCCGAGAGGGTCATTAAAGTCCTTGTGCTGTGTCTGTGCTGATAGCTGGGCTGAGCTCATCATCCAGAGGGAGATCCTGGAACCAAGAAGAGCTTAAAAACACATTTCTCTGGATGAGCAGCTTTTCTGCCAGCCCAGCAGGGCTGGGGCACTGCCTGCAGCCACCCCGGCACAGCACACAGGCACACAGGGCTTCAGCTCAGCCTGGGCTGGCAGCACAGAGCAGAGCTCACTCAGGGCTCACTGCAGGAGAAATCCTCCCAGGCTTGCAAACAGTCACTCTCTGGCTGGGGAAGAGAAGCTGCAGCTCCTGCAGGGATCTCCTGAAGCTGCCACATCCCCAGCTTGGAGCACCTTCCAGGAGCACTTGGGAGCTGCTGCAGGGCAGGGATGTGGCCCTAGGGCAGGGCTGGGTTTCCCTGCTGCCCCAGCCCAGGCCCAGCACAAGGCAGCTCCCTGGGGCCAGGCTCTGCTGCAGGGCTGAGCAGCCGGGGCTGCAGCCAGGGGTGCCCAGGGCTGTGGTGCAGAGCAGGGTCCTGCAGCCCAGGGCGCTGTGCTGGCCCAGGGACTCTGCTGCCTGCCAGGGACAGCTCTCAGCCGGCCCGGGGAGCTGCTGCCAGCGCTGGGGAGAAGCTGTGGGGGAAGGAGCCACCCTGAGCAGGGCAGCTGCTGCTGCTGCTGCTGCTGCTGCTGCTGGCTGAGGGGGCTGTGTGGGGCAGGGCTGCTCCCAGCTCCACACCAGCCTGGGCACAGCTGCGGAGGACACTTGCCAAAAGAAGGTAAGCCTGGCATTGCTGTAAAGATCAGGAGCTTTCCTGAGAGTGTTTTCAATTTCCTGCTTGGAAAAGGATGGGAAAGTTGGGTGATGACAAAAAGATTTTTTTTTTATACATTTTTCATATATTTGTAGTTCATTTAACTACTATTATATAGTTATAAACTATAATCCTTTAATTCTCTATTCAACTACTTTATATACATATAATACTATAATCCTTAATTAACTCTAGTATTTTCCTACCTTTCTTTCAATTTTGGAACAATACAGACCTAAATACATTCTGAAATACTGTATGTTTATTATCAGGAAGAGGCTAAAAGAAGAACATTTTGGTTTTTATCAGTGTGAGCAGTCATAAAAAAAGTGGGCAAAGAAGCCCTTGGACCAACTGCAGTGGGTTGACCCAGGGGTGTGTAACTGGGCAACTGAATCTCCTATTGCATATTCCTGTTAAATATCCTAATTAAGAACCTAAAAATTTTGAAATCAGGGGCTGCATATGCCCCATCACTCTGGGAACCTGGAAGCTTACAATAAAAGTTGGTTCACACTTTACTGTTCTACACTTTAAAAGGGTTTTTTTCTTTTGATTATAGGCAACAGGAGGATGAGAGAAGCAGAACAGGAATTGTAATCACAGAATCACAGAACATTCTGAGTTGAAAGGGACACCAGGATCATCAAAGTAATGTTTCAACATTTACAGAGACTCTCTGCCAGCTGTCTGTGCCCTGCCCTCCCAGCACAGCACCACCACATCTGCTCTTGTTGCTGCACTGCCCTATCCTGTCCCTGTCATCTGGTGCTCTCAGGGAGGCTCTGGCCTTTGCCGCAGCGAGTCAGGCACTGCCCTTGGCATTCCTGCCAGGCAGCTGTGGCCATGGCAATGGGGTGTCCAAGCTTCCCTGGGACCTGTGGGGCTGTGGGCAAAGCAGTCCATGGGAAAGGGGAATGAGCTGAGCCCCCTCCCTGAGATCCCATCATGGGCACACCAGGGATCTCCTTGCTGTGTCCTTCCCAGCTCTGAGCTGCCCTCCTGGCTGCAAATCTGTGCCAGAGCCCCTGGGAGTTCCCTGAATGTCCACGGGAAGAGCAGAGACGCCAGAGCTGAGGAAATGCTGCTGGGTTTGCCAAGGGAGCCGGGAGTGTCCTTGGCAGAAGGGGGTGCTGAGACCTTGCCCAGAGCCCTTGGAGAGGGGAGACATTGAGGGATCCCTGTGCTCTGGGCAGGGTCTGGTTTATCCAGGGTGACAGGGAGTGTGATTGTGCTCTGATTGCAGCCAAAGCTGCAAACCCAGGGCAGTTGGGAACAAAGCCCATCCAGCCCCTCACTTCTCCTGAGCCACAGGGAATCCTTTGCCTCTCATCTCTCAGTGGCAAACTCTGAGTGCAGCAGAATGCGGGGATTTCTGACCTCAGAGAAACAGGAATGATGTGTGGGATTAAAAATAATGGCTAAAATTCCTTACTCATCTCCCTATAGAAGTGGAAATGCAGATGGCAACAAGCCTGTCTGGCATAGGAGTGATTCCCCTGACAAACCTGAATATCCAGCCTTGTCCCTCTGCCCACATGGCCACAAACCCAGACAGCAGGGCAGGGATGGCTCCTGGAGAGCCCCCACACACAGGCCTGGCTGCTCCTGGCACACTCAGACAGCACAACTGGAGCTCAGGCAGGGACCTGGGGGAAGGTTTTCCCAGAGCAGGAACAAGGGTGGGATGAGTCACAGCAGGACAGTCTGCAGGAATGGCCCAGTTTGGCTCAGAGCAGCCTCTGCTGACTTGTCCCTGTCCTTTCTCCATGAACAGGTGCCCATGGCCAGCCAGAGCAAATGTCCAACAGCAGCTCCATCAGCCACTTCCTCCTGCTGCCATTGGCAGACACGCGGCAGCTGCAGCTCCTGCACTTCTGCCTCTTCCTGGGCATCTCCCTGGCTGCCCTCCTGGGCAACGGCCTCATCATCAGCGCCGTAGCCTGCGGCCACCTCCTGCACAGCCCCATGTTCTTCTTCCTGCTCAACCTGGCCCTCACCGACCTGGGCTGCATCTGCACCACTGTCCCCAAAGCCATGCACAATTCCCTCTGGGACACCAGAACATCTCCTATGCAGGATGTGCTGCTCTTTTTCTTCTTTCCATCTCAGCAGAGTTTTCCTGACCATCATGTGCTACGACCGCTACGTGTCCATCTGCAAACCCCTGCACTACGGGACCCTCCTGGGCAGCAGAGCTTGTGCCCACATGGCAGCAGCTGCCTGGGCCAGTGCCTTTCTCAATGCTACAGCCAATACATTTTCTGCCCCTGTGCCATGGCAATGCCCTGGGCCACTTCTGTGAAATCCCACACATCCTCAAGCTCTCCTGCTCCAAAAAGGGAATTCTGTTCATTCCACAGCATTGTTTTGTGTTCATTGTTTTCTCCTATGTGCAGATCTTCAGGGCTGTGCTGAGGATCCCCTCTGAGCAGGGACGGCACAAAGCCTTTTCCACCTGCCTCCCTCACCTGGCTGTGTCTCCCTGTTCAGCACTTCATGTTTGCTACCTGAAGCCCCCCTCCATCTCCTCCCCATCCCTGGATCTGGCCCTGTCAGTTCTGTACTCGGTGGTGCCTCCAGCCCTGAACCCCCATCTACAGCCTGAGGAACCAGGAGCTCAAGGCTGAGTGTGGAGACTGATGACTGGATGCTTTAGGAACATGAACTGCTGCCAATTTCTGCAAATCCTTGTAATAAAAGTCATCTTAATTCTTGTTCTTTTTGTTACTTTTTTTTTCTGTGTTTTACTTTTTTAATACTCCCGTAAAAAATGTCATTGTTTGTGCTATTCTTTCTCATTTTCTCTCACCTTCCCTGTGGCCAAAACTGTGTCAATGAGGGACTGCACTCTTGTGGCTTAAAGGAACTCAAGGATCCCCAGCCAAGTTTTCTGCAGAGATGCCCCTTTGGTTCCCTTCTCTGCAGCTGCAGCAGCAATGTCTGTGTGCAGAGCTGGGGGCAGATCAGTGCTGGCACAGCAGCTGTGCCCAGCAGCAGCAGCAGCAGCCCTTGGTGTTGCCAGTGCTGCTGCCGTGGCCCTGCCCCGCTGCCCTGCTGGCCCTGGTGTTGCTGTAGGGCCTGAGTGCTCTCGGGGCCGGGCACAGTGCTGGGGGTGGCAGTGCCGGGGCTGCAGCAGGGACAGGCCATGGGCACTGCTGGGGCAGCGCTGACGCCTCAGGCCAGGGCCTGGGGGCTGCAGGCTCCTTGCCCAGGCTCTCTCCAGAACACTTTGCCCAGGCCAATGCTGAGCACAGAAAAGCCCGGGAGCAGCCCCAGGCTGGCCGTGGGCAGGCTGGGGGCAAACAGCATGGCTGGGGCTCTGCAAGGTGCCTGGGTTAAGCTGGGATCCTACTGGGATCACACTGGGAGAGCCTGGGCCCATGCTGTTGGGAACTGGGATCCTACTGGGATCACACTGGGAGAGGCTGGGCCCATGCTGAGCAGACTGAGGTCATACTGGATCATACTGGCAGCAACTGGGATTTCACTGTGCGTGACTGGGAGTTTCTATGAGCAAGTGGGATCAGGCTGGAAGCAACTCAGGACAACTGGGAGTTACTGGGAACATGCTGGGAGCAACTGGGATACACTGGGAGAGACTGAAACCACAGTGGGGGTTAATGGGAGTAGCTATGCCCATGCTGGGCTCATACTGGGATCCTACTGGAACAGACTGGGAATGACTGGAAAGCTGCTGGCTGTGACTGGAACCATGCTGGAGGTGACTGGGAGCAAATGGGCCCAAACTGGGAGTGACAGGCAGTCTCTCAGGGCATGACTGGAATAATACTGGGAGTATCTGGGAGTGACTGGGGTCATACTGGGGGTGTCTGGATCCAAACTGGGGATGACTGGGTC
>JAJEOU010002740.1:0-22810 GCA_021534815.1 Acrocephalus arundinaceus
AGGGCTTTCCTATTGTTGTGTGATCTTTTTCGCGCAAGAAGCGACTTTGAGACCTAATTTATATAAGGGGAGGTTGACTACTAGCAGAATTGTATTTGAATGTTGATAGTTCCATTTTTATCTAGTCTCTGATAGTACATTAAGTAGGAGCGCTATCAACACTTATTTTTCTGAAGGGAAGAGCATTTTCGGTCACCACACGTGAAAAAAATATTTCCGTAGTTTTCTTAGCACAATTCTATTGCTTAAATCTAAAAATATTGTGTTCACAAATATCAGCAAACATATCCTAATTAACTATGAGAGGTATTGTCACCTGTTGTGACAGCTTTTCAGTTTTGTTTCTCTACCTGTTTATCTACTGATCAGGTTTTGTCTTTTTCTTATTCTATCATGTTTTTGAGCTTCTAGCTTAGTTAGTTGGGGGTTTATTTTTTTCCCCCCCTTCTGGGGTCGCTGGGGAGGGAAAAGATTCCGGTGAAATTCCATGAAAAACCCGGGAAAATTCCGGGAAAATCCCGGGAAAATCCCAGGGAAATCCTGAAGAAATCCCGAGGAAATTCCTAAAGAATTCCCAAGGAAATTCCAAGGAAATCCCCCAAGAAATTCCAAGAGAATTCCCAGGAAATCCTGGGGAATATCAGGGAGGAAATTCCTGAGAAAATCCCAGGGAATTCCAAAAAAATTCCTGAGAAAATCCCAGGGAATTCCAAAAAAATTCCTGAGGAAAATCCCAGGGAATTCCAAAAAAATTCCTGAGGAAAATCCTGAGGAAATTCCAAGGAAATCCCAGGAAATTCCTGAGGAAATTCCCAGAAACTCCTGAAGAAATTCCTGAGGAAATCCCAAGGGAATTCCAAGGAAATCTCCAGAAAATTCCTGAGAAAATTCCTGAGGAAATTCCAAGGAAATCCCCCAAGAAATTCCAAGGAAATTCCCAAGAAATGCTGAGGAAATCCCAGAGCAAATTCCCAGAAATTCCTGAGGAAATTCCAAGGGAATTCCAGGAAATTCCTGAGGAAATCCCTGAGGGAATTCTCAGGAAATGCTGAGGAAATTCCCAAGGAAATCCCAGGGAATTCCAAGAAAATTCCTGAGGAAATTCCAAGGGAATCCCTGAGGAAATCAGGGAGGGAATTCCCAGGAATCCCCCAGGAAATTCCTGCAGAAATTCCAGAGAATTCTCAGGAAATTCCTGCGAATTCCAAGGAAATCCACTTGGGAAATTCCCAGGAATTGCTGAGAAAATCCCAAACAAATTTCCAGGAAATTCCCCAATAATTCCTGAGGAAATTCCAAGGAAATTCACTCAGGAAACTCCCAGGAATTTTGGGCTGGGAATTTGGGAATTCAGGAATTTGGGTCTGGGAATTTGAGAATTCAGAATGGGAATTTTGGGCTGGGAATTCCAGGGATTTCAGAGTGGGAACTTGGGAATTTTGGGCTGGGAATTCCAGGGATTTCAGAGTGGGAACTTGGGAATTCTGGGATGGAAATTTAGGAATTTCAAGCTGGGAATTTGGGAATTTTGGACTGGGAATTCCAGAATTTCAGGGTGGGAATTCGGGCTGGGAATTTGGGAATTCAGAATGGGAATTCCTGGGAGTTTCGGGCTGGGAATTTGGAGATTTTGGGGCTGGGAATTCGGGAATTTTAAACTGGGAATTTGGGCTGGGAATTTGGGAATTCCTGGGAATTTCAGGCTGGGAATTTGCGAATTTGGGGCTGGGAATTTGGGAATTTCAGGAATTTTGGGCTGGGAATTTCAGGCTGGGAGTTTGGGATTTCAGGCTGGAAATTCGGGAGTTTCGGGCTGAGGATTTGGGAATTTCGGGCTGAAAATTCAGGAATTTTGGGATTTCATGCAGGAAATTCAGGAATTCCAATAAAAATCCCGGGAATTCTCACGTTTGAGCCCCGCAGCCGCTCTCTGGGGCGGAGAGGGAGGGGATGTCCCGGGGGGAATTCCTGGGGATTTCGGGCTGGAAATTTGGGAATTCAGAATGGGAATTTGGGGAATTTTGGGCTGGAAATTTGGGAATTTTGGGATGGAAATTTGGGAATTCAGAATGGGAATTTGGGAATTTCAGGGTGGGAATTTTGGGATGGAAATTTAAGAATTTCAGGCTGGGAATCTGAGAATTTGGGGCTGGGAATTTGGGGATTTAGGGCTGGAAATTCCGGAATTTTGGGGAATTTGGGGCTGGGAACTTGGGATTTAGGGCTGGAAATTCCTGGGAGTTTCAGGCTGGGAATTCGGGAATTTCAGGCTGGGAATTCGGGAATTTCAGGAATTTTGGGCTGGGAATTTCAGGCTGGGAGTTTGGGATTTCAGGCTGGAAATTCGAGCATTTCGGGCTGAGAATTTGGGAATTTCGGGCTGAAAATTCCGGATTTCGGCTGGGAATTTCAGGAATTTTGGGATTTCATGCAGGAAATCCGGTTTTGGGTTCTCACGTTTCGCACGCCGAGGGAGTCCCAGGGGGAATTCCTGGGGATTTCGGGCTGGAAATTCCTGGGAATTTCGGGCTGGAAATTTGGGAATTTTAGGAATTTTGGGCTGGGAATTCCTGGGTAGAAATTTTAGGAATTTCAGGCTGGGAATTTGGGAGTTTGGGCTGGGAATTTGGAAATTTCAGGCTGGGAATTTGGGAATTTTGGGCTTGGAATTCCTGGGAATTTCAGGCTGGGAATCTGGGAATTTGGGGCTGGGACTTCGGGAATTTTAAACTGGGAATTTGGGCTGGGAATTTGGGAATTCCTGGGAATTTCAGGCTGGGAATTTGGGAATTTGAGGCTGGAAATTCGGGAATTTCAGGAATTTTGGGCTGGGAATTTCAGGCTGGGAGTTTGGGATTTCAGGCTGGAAATTCGAGCGTTTTGGGCTGAGAATTTGGGAATTTTGGGCTGGAAATTCAGGAATTTTGGGATTTGATGCAGGAAATCCGTGAATTCCAATAAAAATCCCGGGAATTCTCACGTTTGAGCCCCGCAGCCGCTCTCTGGGGCAGAGAGGGAGGGGATGTCCCAGGGGGAATTCCCAGGGATTTCAGGCTGGAAATTTGGGAATTTCGGGCTGGAAATTTAGGAATTGTGGGAATTTGGGGCTTGGAATTCCAGGGAATTTCAGGGTGGAAGTTTCAGGAATTTCAGACTGGGAATCTGGGAATTTGGGGCTGGAAATTCGGGAATTTTGGGCTGCGAATTTGGGAATTTCAGGAATTTTGGGCTGGGAATTTCATGCTGGGAATTTGGGATTTCAGGCTGGAAATTCAGGAATTTTGGGCTGGGAATTTCAGGCTGGGAGTTTGGGATTTCAGGCTGGAAATTCGAGCATTTCGGGCTGAGAATTTGGGAATTTCGGGCTGAAAATTCCGGATTTCGGGCTGGGAATTCAGGAATTTTGGGATTTGATGCAGGAAATCCGTGAATTCCAATAAAAATCCCGGGAATTCTCACGTTTGAGCCCCGCAGCCGCTCTCTGGGGCGGAGAGGGAGGGGATGTCCCGGGGGGAATTCCTGGGGATTTCGGGCTGGAAATTTGGGAATTGTGGGAATTTGGGGCTGGGAATTCCTGGGAATTTCAGGGTGGAAGTTTCAGGAATTTCAGGCTGGGAATCTGGGAATTTGGGGCTGGAAATTCAGGAATTTTGGGGAATTTGGGGCTGGGAATTTGGGAATTTCAGGAATTTTGGGCTGGGAATTTCAGGCTGGGAATTTGGGATTTCAGGCTGGAAATTCGAGCGTTTCGGGCTGAGAATTTGGGAATTTTGGGCTGAAAATTCCGGATTTCGGGCTGGGAATTCAGGAATTTTGGGATTTGATGCAGGAAATTCAGGAATTCCAATAAAAATCCCGGGAATTCTCACGTTTGAGCCCCGCAGCCGCTCTCTGGGGCAGAGAGGGAGGGGATGTCCCAGGGGGAATTCCTGGGGATTTCGGGCTGGAAATTTGGGAATTGTGGGAATTTGGGGCTTGGAATTCCTGGGAATTTCAGGGTGGAAGTTTCAGGAATTTCAGGCTGGGAATCTGGGAATTTGGGGCTGGAAATTCGGGAATTTTGGGCTGCGAATTTGGGAATTTCAGGAATTTTGGGCTGGGAATTTCAGGCTGGGAATTTGGGATTTCAGACTGGAAATTCAGGAATTTGGGGCTGCGAATTCAAGAGTTTCAGAATGGGAATTTGGGAATTTCAGGCTGGGAATTTGGGATTTCAGGCTGGAAATTCGAGCGTTTCGGGCTGAGAATTCGGGAATTTCGGGCTGGAAATTCAGGAATTTTGGGATTTGATGCAGGAAATCCGTGAATTCCACTAAAAATCCCGGGAATTCTCACGTTTGAGCCCCGCAGCCGCTCTCTGGGGCGGGATGTGTTGGATCACTCGGGTGCCCCCGTACAGGACGTGCAGCCGCCCGTCCACGCCCAGGTCCAGAACCCGCTCGGGGCTCAGCCCCTCCACCGGCTCCTGTGCAATTCCAGAGAAAAATTCCAAACTTTTCCTGCTTTTCCCCAATTTTCCCTTTTTCCTCCCACTTATCCCGGTTTTTTTCTGATTTTTTCCCAGTTTTTTCCCAATTTTTTTCTGATTTTTCCCGCTTTTTTTGCGTTTTTCTCTCATTTTTCTCCTTTTTTTCCCTCCATTTTTCCCGTTTTTTTATCCATTTTTCCTGGTTTTTCCCCCATTTTCCTGATTTTTTTCCCCCATTTTTCCTGATTTTTTTCCCCCATTTTTCCTGATTTTTTCCCCCATTTTTCCTGATTTTTTTCCCCCATTTTTCCTGATTTTTTTCCCCCATTTTTCCTGATTTTTTCCCCCATTTTTCCTGATTTTTTCCCAATTTTTCCTGACTTTTTTCTGCATTTTTCCCAGTTTTTTCCCAATTTTTCCCACTTTTTCTGGGTTTTCCCCCATTTTTCCTGATTTTTTCTGCATTTTTCCCAGTTTTTTCCCAATTTTTCCCAGTTTTTCCAAATTTTTCCCACTTTTTTCCCAGTTTTTCCCAGTTTTTTCCCAATTTTTCCCGCTTTTTCTGACTTTTCCCCCATTTTTCCTGGGTTTTCCCCCATTTTTCCTGATTTTTTCTGCATTTTTCCCAGTTTTTTCCCAATTTTTCCCACTTTTTTCCCAATTTTTCCTGCTTTTTCTGACTTTTCCCCCATTTTTCCTGGTTTTTTCCCTCATTTTCCTGATTTTTTCTGCATTTTTCCCAGTTTTTTCTGCATTTTTCCCAGTTTTTTCCCAATTTTTCCCGTTTTTTTCTGACTTTTCCCCCATTTTTCCTGGGTTTTCCCTCATTTTCCCTGATTTTTTTCTGCATTTTTCCCAGTTTTTTTCCAATTTTTCCCAATTTTTCCCAGTTTTTTTCCAATTTTTCCTGCTTTTTCTGACTTTTCCCAGGTTTTTTTCTGATTTCTCCCATTTTTTTCTGATTTTCCCCAGATTTTTTCTGCTTTTTTTTGCATTTTTCTCACTTTTTCCCCCGATTTTTTCCCTTTTTCCCCTCATTTTTCCTGAGTTTTTTAAATCCCATTTTTCCTGATTTTTTATCCCATTTTTCCCGATTTTTTATCCCATTTTTCCCATTTTTCCCCCATTTCTCCTGGCATTTTTCCCTTTTTTTTTTCATTGTTTTCCCCATTTTTCCTGGATTTTTCCCGGTTTTCCCCCCCATTTTTCCCAGTTGTTTTTCCCATTTTTCCAGGGTTTTTCCCCCCATTTTTCCTGGCCGTTTTCCCATTTTTCCCAATTTTTTCCTCATTTTCCCCACTTTTTTCCCCAATATTTTTCCATTTTTCCCACTTTTTTTCCCATTGTTTTCACCATTTTTCCCAGGTTTTTTCTCCATTTTTCCTGATCTTTTCCCCCATTTTCCCGGTCTTTTTCCTCATTTTTTCCCACTTTTTCCCCAGGTTTTTTCTGGTTTTTCCCACCTTTTTTTGCAATTTTCCTGAGGTTTTTTTCCTGGATTTTTTCCTCATTTTCCCCAGGTTTTTTCCCATTTTCCTGACTTTTTTCCATTGTTTTCCTCATTTTTCCCTTTTTTTTTTCCATTGTTCCCCCTTTCCCCCATCTCTTACGGTTTTTTCCCTTTTTTTCCCACTTTTTCCCTCATTTTTCCTTTCATTTTTCCCACTTTTTTTCCATTCTTTTCCCCATTTTTTCCAAGGTTTCTCCCCAATTTCTCCCATTTTTATCCCTATTTTCCCAATTTTTCCCATTTTTCCCCATTTTTCCCCATTTTTTCCCCATTTTCCCAGGTTTTCTCTCATTTATTTCCCATTTTTCCCCCAATTTTTCCCATTTTTCCTGTGTTTTTTGTCCCATTTTTTCACGATTTTTCCCCAATATTTCACGATTTTTCCCCATTTTTCCCATTTTTCCCCTGTTTCCTTTCCCATTTTTCCAGTGTTTTTTCTCATTTTTTCCCCATTTTCTCCCATTTTCCCCTATTTTCCTGGGATTTTTCTCATTTATTTCCCAACTTTTCCCATTTTTTCCCATTTTTTATCCCATTTTTTCCCCATTTTCCCAGGTTTTTTCTCATTTATTTCCCATCTTTTCCCAATTTTCCCTGGAATTTTTCTCATTTATTTCCCAATTTTCCCAATTTTTCCCATTTTTCCTGTGTTTTTTGTCCCATTTTTTCATGATTTTTCCCCATTTTTCCCCCGTTTCCTTTCCCATTTTCCCAGGGGTTTTTCCCATTTTTTCCCCATTTTCCCAGGGGTTTTTCCAGGGATTTTTCCCATTTTTTCCCCATTTTCTCCCATTTTTCCCCATTTTCTCCCATCTTTTCCCTATTTTCCTGGGATTTTTCTCATTTATTTCCCAACTTTTCCCAATTTTCCCATTTCTTTCCCATTTTATCCGATTTTTTGGGGGTTTTTTCCCATTTCCCCGGGTTTTTTCTAATTTCTTTCCCAATTTTTCCCAATTTTTCCCATTTTCCCCATTTTTCCCCATTTTTTCCCCATTTTCCCAGGTTTTTTCTCATTTCTTTCCCATTTTTTCCCCAATTTTTCCCATTTTTCCTGTGTTTTTTGTCCCATTTTTTCACGATTTTTCCCCAATATTTCACGATTTTTCCCCATTTTTTCCCATTTTTCCCCCGTTTCCTTTCCCATTTTTCCAGTGTTTTTTCCCATTTTTTCCCCATTTTCCCAGGGGTTTTTCCAGGGATTTTTCCCATTTTTTCCCCATTTTCTCCCATTTTTCCTCATCTTCTCCCATTTTTCCCTATTTTCCTGGGATTTTTCTCATTTATTTCCCAACTTTTCCCAATTCTCCCATTTTTTCCCCTTTTTTTCCCCATTTTCCCAGGTTTTTTCTCATTTCTTTCCCAATTTTTCCCAATTTTTCCCATTTTTCCCCTTTTTTCCCCATTTTTTCCCCATTTTCCCAGGTTTTTTCTCATTTATTTCCCATTTTTTCCCAATTTTTTCCTGGGACTTTTCTCATTTATTTCCCTTTTTCTCCCCAATTTTTCCCATTTTTCCTGTGTTTTTTGTCCCATTTTTTCACGATTTTTCCCCATTTTTTTTCCATTTTTCCCATTTCCTTTCCCATTTTTCCAGTGTTTTTTCCCATTTTTTTCCCATTTTCCCAGGGTTTTTTCCCGTTTTTCCAGGGATTTTTCCCATTTTTTCCCCATTTTCTCCCATTTTTCCTCATTTTCTCCCATTTTTTCCCTATTTTCCTGGGATTTTTCTCATTTATTTCCCAACTTTTCCCAATTTTCCCATTTCTTTCCCATTTTATCTGATTTTTTGGGGTTTTTTCCCAATTTTTCCCATTTTCCTGGGTTTTTTCTCATTTTTCCCATTTTTTATCCCAATTTTTTCCCAATTTTCCCAATTTTCCCAATTTTTCCCATTTTTCACCTTCATCTGTGGCACGGACTCTCCCGTCAGCATCGCCTCGTCCATTCCCATTTTCCTGGGATTTTTCTCATTTATTTCCCAACTTTTCCCAATTCTCCCATTTTTTTTCCCCTTTTTTCCCCATTTTTTCCCAATTTTCCCAGGTTTTTTCTCATTTATTTCCCAATTTTCCCAATTTTTCCCATTTTTCCTGTGTTTTTTGTCCCATTTTTTCACGATTTTCCCCCAATATTTCATGATTTTTCCCCATTTTTTCCCATTTTTCCTTTCCCATTTTTCCAGTGTTTTTTCCCATTTTTTCCCCATTTTCCCAGGGTTTTTTCCCATTTTTCCAGGGATTTTTCCCATTTTTCCCCATTTTCTCCCATTTTTCCCTATTTTCCTGGGATTTTTCTCATTTATTTCCCAACTTTTCCCAATTCTCCCATTTTTTTCCCTTTTTTTCCCCATTTTTTCCCCATTTTCCCAGGTTTTTTCTCATTTCTTTCCCATTTTTTCCCCAATTTTTCCCATTTTTCCTGTGTTTTTTGTCCCATTTTTTCATGATTTTTCCCCATTTTTCCCCCGTTTCCTTTCCCATTTTTCCAGTGTTTTTTCCCATTTTTTCCCCATTTTCCCAGGGGTTTTTCCAGGGATTTTTCCCATTTTTTCCCCATTTTCTCCCATTTTTCCCCATTTTCTCCAATTTTTTCCCTATTTTCCTGGGATTTTTCTCATTTATTTCCCAACTTTTCCCAATTCTCCCATTTTTTCCCCTTTTTTCCCCCATTTTTTCCCCATTTTCCCAAGTTTTTTCTAATTTCTTTCCCAATTTTTCCCAATTTTTCCCATTTTTTCCCCATTTTCCCAGGTTTTTTCTCATTTCTTCCCCAATTTTTTCCCCATTTTCCCAATTTTCCCCATTTTTCCCCATTTTTCACCTTCATCTGTGGCACGGACTCTCCCGTCAGCATCGCCTCGTCCACGACGCAGCGGCCGCGCAGGAGGAGGAGATCACAGGGCACCAAATTCTCCTGGGGGGAGCGGCCTGGGGGCACAAATTCCCAAAATTCCCAAAATTCCCGAAATTCCAAAAAATTCCCCAGCCAAAAAAATGAATTTTCCCATTTTTTCCCTCTCAAAAAATCACATTTTTCCCATTTTTCCCATTCTAAAAATCAAAATTTTCCCATTTTTTCTGTTCCAAAAATCCCAATTTTCCCATTTTTCCCATTCCAGAAATCCCAATTTTCCCATTCCAAAAAAATTTCCAATTTTCCCATTTTTTCCCATTCCAGAAATCAAAGTTTTCCCATTTTTTTCTATTCCAAAAATCCAATTTTTGCCATTCCAAAAACCCCAATTTTCCCATTTTTTCTGCCCAAAAAATCCCAATTTTCCCACTCCAAAAATCAAAATTTTCCCGTTTTTTCTGTTCCAAAAATCAAAATTTTCCCGTTTTTCCCACTCAAAAAATCCCAATTTTCCCATTTTTTTCCATTCCAAAAATCCACCTTTTCCTCGTTCCAAAAATCCCAAAATCAAAATTTTCCCATTTTTCTTTTTCAAAAAAATCAGAATTTTCCCATTTTTCCAGCACCAAAAATCCCAATTTTCCCATTTTTCCCATTCCAGAAATCCCAATTTTCCCATTCCAAAAAAATTTCCAATTTTCCCATTTTTTCCCATTCCAGAAATCAAAATTTTCCCTTTTTTTTCTATTCCAAAAATCCAATTTTTGCCATTCCAAAAATCCCAATTTTCCCATTTTTTCTGCCCAAAAAATCCCAATTTTCCTACTCCAAAAATCAAAATTTTCCCGTTTTTTCTTTTCCAAAAATCAAAATTTTCCCATTTTTCCTGCTCCAAAAATCCCAATTTGCCCTTTTTCTTCACTCCAAAAATCCCAATTTTTCCCATTCCAAAAATCCCAATTTTTCCCATTCTTCCCATCCCAAACCCCAAAATTTTCCCAATTTTCCCATTTTTCCCAGTCCAAAAATCCCAAATTTCCCAAAAATCCCAATTTTCCCATTTTTCCCACTCCAAAAATCCCAAATTTCCCAAAAACCAAAATTTTCCCATTTTTCCCATTCCAAAAATCCCAATTTTTCCTATTCCACAAATCCCAGTCTTCCCATTTTTCCTGCTCCAAAAATCCTAATTCGCCCTTTTTCTTCACTCCAAAAATCCCAATTTTTCCCATTCCAAAAATCCCAATTTTTCCCATTCCAAAAATCCCAATTTTTCCCATTCTTCCCATCCCAAACCCCAAAATTTTCCCATTTTTCCCATTCCAAAAATCAAAATTTTCCCATTTTTCCCAGTCCAAAAATCCCAAATTTCCCAAAAATCCCAATTTTCCCATTTTTCCCATTCCAGAAATCCCAATTTTTTTCCCAATTTTCCCACTCCAAAAACCAAAATTTTTCCACTCCAAAAACCAAAATTTTTCCACTCCAAAATTCCCAATTTTTTCCCTAAAAATTCCCACTTTTTGGAGCATTTTTTCCATGAAAATCCTTTTTTCTCTACTTTTCCCATAGAATTTCCCTATTTTTGGACTTTTTTCCCTAAAAATTCCCAATTTTGGGATATTTTTCCCTAAAAATTCCCATTTTTAGAGCACTTTTTCACAAAAATTCCCATTTCTAAAAACATTTTCAATCAAAAATTCTTTTTTTTTTACTTTTCCCATAAAATTCCCCAATTTGGGATTTTTTCCTTGAAAATTCCCAATTTTTGGATTATTTTCCCCTAAAAATTCCCATTTTTCGGGATATTTTCCCCTCAAAATTCCCATTTTTGGATTATTTTCCCCTAAAAATTCCCAATTTTGGGATATTTTCCCCTAAAAATTCCCAACTTTTGGATTATTTTGCCCTAAAAATTCCCAATTTTGGATTATTTTCCCCTAAAAATTCCCATTTTTTTGGGTATTTTCCCCTAAAAATTCCCATTTTTTTGGATTATTTTCCCCTAAAAATTCCCATTTTTGGGGTATTTTCCCCTAAAAATTCCCATTTTTGGGTATTTTTCCATAAAAATTCCCAACTTTTGGATTATTTTCCCCTAAAAATTCCCAATTTTGGATTATTTTCCCCTAAAAATTCCCATTTTTGGGATATTTTCCCCTAAATATTCCCAATTTTGGGATATTTTTCCATGAAAATTCCCAACTTTTGGATTATTTTCCCCTAAAAATTCCCATTTTTTGGATTATTTTCCCCTAAAAATTCCCATTTTTTTGGGTATTTTCCCCTAAAAATTCCCATTTTTTTGGATTATTTTCCCCTAAAATTCCCATTTTTGGGGTATTTTCCCCTAAAAATTCCCATTTTTGGGTATTTTCCCCTAAAAATTCCCAATTTTGGATTATTTTCCCCTAAAAATTCCCATTTTTGGGATATTTTTCCCTAAAAATTCCCAATTTTTGGATTATTTTCCCCTAAAAATTCCCATTTTTGGGATATTTTTCCATGAAAATTCCCAATTTTGGGATATTTTTCCATGAAAATTCCCATTTTTTGGGATATTTTCCCCTAAAAATTCCCAATTTTGGGATATTTTTCCATGAAAATTCCCAATTTTTGGATTATTTTCCCCTAAAAATTCCCAATTTTGGGATATTTTCCCATGAAAATTCCCAATTTTTGGATTATTTTCCCCTAAAAATTCCCATTTTTTGGATTATTTTCCCCTAAAAATTCCCAATTTTGGGAGATTTTCCCCTAAAAATTCCCAGTTTTTGGGATATTTTTCCATGAAAATTCCCATTTTTTGGATTATTTTCCCCTAAAATTCCCAATTTTGGGATATTTTCCCCTAAAAATTCCCAATTTTGGGATATTTTCCCCTAAAAATTCCCAATTTTGGGATATTTTCCCCTAAAAATTCCCAATTTTGGGATATTTTTCCATGAAAATTCCCAATTTTTGGATTATTTTCCCCTAAAAATTCCCATTTTTTGGATTATTTTCCCCTAAAAATTCCCAATTTTTGTATTATTTTTCCCTAAAAATTCCCAGTTTTTGGGTATTTTTCCCTAAAAATTCCCATTTTTGGGATATTTTTCCATGAAAATTCCCAATTTTTGGATTATTTTCCCCTAAAAATTCCCAATTTTGGATTATTTTCCCCTAAAAATTCCCAATTTTGGGATATTTTTCCATGAAAATTCCCAATTTTGGGATATTTTTCCATGAAAATTCCCAATTTTTGGATTATTTTCCCCTAAAAATTCCCATTTTGGGATATTTTTCCATGAAATTTCCCAACTTTTGGATTATTTTCCCCTAAAAATTCCCAATTTTGGGATATTTTTCCATGAAAATTCCCAATTTTGGGATATTTTTCCATGAAAATTCCCAATTTTGGGATATTTTCCCCTAAAAATTCCCAATTTTTGGATTATTTTCCCCTAAAAATTCCGATTTTTGGGATATTTTTCCATGAAATTTCCCATTTTTGGCATTTTTACCGATGGAAACGACGTCTCCGGCCACGATTTCATCGCTGGGGATCGGCCGCCACTTCCGGTTCCGATAGACCTGGAAAAAATTCCCAAAAATTCCCAAAAAATTCCCAGAAAATTCCCAGAAAATCACAAAATTCCCCATTTTTTCCCAGAAAAATTCCCGTTTTTTCCTTCAAAATTCCCGTTTTTTTCGACAGAAAAGGAACAAAAAAGGATCCAAACCCAAAAAATTCCCGAATTTCTGAGGAAAGTGGTGGAAAAATGATGGAAAAGGAGGAAAAAATCCAAAAAATTCAAATTTTGGGGATAAAATCAATGAAAAATGATGGAAAACGAGGAAAAAAATCCAAAAAATTCAAATTTTGGGGATAAAATCAATGGAAAAATGATGGAAAAGGAGGAAAAAACCCTAAAAATTCAAATTTTGGGGATAAAATCAATGAAAAATGATGGAAAAGGAGGAAAAAAATCCAAAAAATTCAAATTTTGGGGATAAAATCAATGGAAAAATGATGGAAAAAGGAGGAAAAAAATCAAAAAAATTCAAATTTTGGGGATAAAATAAATGAAAAATGATGGAAAACGAGGAAAAAATCCCGAAAAATTCAAATTTTGGGGATAAAATCAATGGAAAAATGATGGAAAAGGAGAAAAAACCCCAAAAAATTCAAATTTTGGGGATAAAATCAATGGAAAAATGATGGAAAATGAGGAAAAAAATCCAAAAAATTCAAATTTTGGGGATAAAATCAATGGAAAAATGATGGAAAACGAGGAAAAAAACCCAAAAATTCAAATTTTGGGGATAAAATCAATGGAAAATGATGGAAAATGAGGAAAAAACCCCAAAAAATTCAAATTTTGGGGATAAAATCAAGGAAAAATGATGGAAAAGGAGGAAAAAACCCCTAAAAATTCAAATTTTGGGGATAAAATAAATGAAAAATGATGGAAAACGAGGAAAAAAATCCAAAAAATTCAAATTTTGGGGATAAAATCAAGGAAAAATGATGGAAAAGGAGGAAAAAACCCCAAAAAATTCAAATTTTGGGGATAAAATCAATGGAAAAATGATGGAAAATGAGGAAAAAAATCCCCAAAAATTCAAATTTTGGGGATAAAATCAATGGAAAAATGATGGAAAAAGGAGGAAAAAAATCCAAAAAATTCAAATTTTGGGGATAAAATCAATGGAAAATGATGGAAAATGAGGAAAAAAATCCAAAAAATTCAAATTTTGGGGATAAAATCAATGGAAAATGATGGAAAACAAGGGAAAAAACCCCAAAAATTCAAATTTTGGGGATAAAATCAATGGAAAATGATGGAAAAGGAGGAAAAAAAACCAAAAAATTCAAATTTTGGGGATAAAATCAATGGAAAAATGATGGAAAAGGAGGAAAAAAACCCTAAAAATTCAAATTTTGGGGATAAAATCAATGGAAAAATGATGGAAAAAGGAGGAAAAAAAACCTAAAAATTCAAATTTTGGGGATAAAATCAATGAAAAATGATGGAAAAAGGAGGAAAAAAAACCTAAAAATTCAAATTTTGGGATAAAATCAATGAAAAATGATGGAAAAAGGAGGAAAAAAATCCAAAAAATTCAAATTTTGGGGATAAAATCAATGGAAAAATGATGGAAAAGGAGGAAAAAACCCGAAAAATTCAAATTTTGGGGATAAAATCAATGGAAAATGATGGAAAACAAGGGAAAAAACCCCAAAAATTCAAATTTTGGGGATAAAATCAATGGAAAATGATGGAAAAAGGAGGAAAAAAATCCAAAAAATTCAAATTTTGGGGATAAAATCAATGGAAAATGATGGAAAAAGGAGGAAAAAAATCCAAAAAATTCAAATTTTGGGGATAAAATCAATGAAAAATGATGGAAAACGAGGAAAAAAATCCAAAAAATTCAAATTTTGGGGATAAAATCAATGGAAAATGATGGAAAATGAGGAAAAAACCCCAAAAAATTCAAATTTTGGGAATAAAATCAATGGAAAAATGATGGAAAAGGAGGAAAAAAATCCAAAAAATTCAAATTTTGGGGATAAAATCAATGGAAAATGACGGAAAATGAGGAAAAAAATCCCCAAAAATTCAAATTTTGGGGATAAAATCAATGGAAAAATGATGGAAAAAGGAGAAAATTCCCTCAAAAATCCAAATTTTGGGATAAAATCCCAATTTTTGGGATGGAATCAGTGAGAAAAAGGACAAAAAAAACCCCCAAAAATTGAAATTTTGGGATAAAATCAATGGGAAAATGATGGAAAAGATGCAAAATTCCCAATTTTTGGGATGGAAAAGGAATAAAAAATCCCCAAGGTTCAAAAAAATCCCAAAAACTCACGAATTTTAGAGGGAAGTGATGGAAAAACAGCAAAAAAACCCCAAAAATTCAAATTTTGGCCAAAAATTGGCCAAAAATACCCACAAAAAAAGCAGAAAAAAAATCCAAAAAAATCCAAATTTTGGCTTAAAATCAGCCAGGAAAAAAGCAGAAAAATGCACAAAAAAATCCCCCAAAAATCCAAATTTTGGGGCCAAAATCACCAGAAAAAACCAAAAAAATCACCAAAAAAATCACCCCAAATTCCCAAATTTTGGCCCAAAATCAACCAGAAAAAAACCAGAAAAAATCTCAAAAATTCTCAATTTTGGACCAAAATCACAGGGAAAAAATGAGAAAAAACAGAAAAAAATCCCCCAAAAATCCAAATTTTGGCCAAAAATCAACCACAAGAAACCAGGAAAAAATTTCCCAAAAAATCCAAATTTTGGCTCAAAATCAACCAGAAAAAACCAGGAAAAAGCACCCAAAAATCCCAAAAATCAACAGAAAAAAACCCAGAAAAAGGCACCAAAAAAATTCCCAAAAAATCCAAATTTTGGCAGAAATTGGCCAGAAAAAAAAGCAGAAAAAAAATCCCCAAAAATCCAAATTTTGGCCCAAAATCAGCCAAAAAAAACAACAACAAAAAAATCTCAAAAATTCTCAATTTTGGACCAAAATCACGAGGAAAAAATGAGAAAAAACCACAAAAAAATCCCACAAAAATCCAAATTTTGGCCCAAAATCAACCAGAAAAAAGGCAACAAAAAAAATCTCAAAAATTCTCAATTTTGGACCAAAATCAGGAGGAAAAAATAAGAAAAACCCACAAAAAAACCCCCCAAAAATTCCAAATTTTGGCTCAAAATCAAGGGGAAAAAAACAGGAAAAAAACAGGAAAAAAACCGCCAAAAAATCCAAATTCCAGGCCAAATTCAGGAGAAAAAAACAACAAAAAAGCACCAAAAAAATCCAAATTTTGCCCAAAAATCAGCCAAAAAATCCAGAAAAAAAGTCCCAAAAAATCCAAATTTTGGCTTTAAATCAACCGGGAAAAAAACAAGAAACAATTTTTAAAAATTCAAAAAAAAATCCAAATTTTGGCCCAAAATCAACAGAAAAAATCAAAAAAAATTTTCAAAAAAAAAAAATCCAAATTTTGGTCAAAAATCATCTGGAAAAAAAAGGAAAAACCACCAAAAAATCCAAATTTTGGTCAAAAATAATCTGGAAAGAAACCCAAAAAAATCCCCAGGTAAAACGGGAAAAATCCCAAAATTTGGGGGGAAAAATGGGGAAAAATCCCAAAGTTTGGGGAAAAATGGGAAAAAATCCCAAAATTTGGGGGAAAACGAGAAAAAAACCCACGGAAAATCTCAAAATTTGGGGAGAAATGGGGATAAAAAAGGGAAAAAATCCCAAAATTTGGGGGAAAAAATGGGAAAAAATCCCAAAATTTGGGGGAAAAAATGGGAAAAAATTCCAAAATTTGGGGGAAAAAATGGGAAAAAATCCCAAAATTTGGGGGGAAAAAATGGGAAAAAATCCCAAAATTTGGGGGAAAAAAAAGGGAAAAAATCCCAAAATTTGGGGAAAATGAGAAAAAAACCACGGAAAAATCTCAAAATTTGGGGAGAAAATGGGGATAAAAAAGGGAAAAAATTCTAAAATTTGGGGGAAAAAATGGGAAAAAATCCCCAAAATTTGGGGGAAAAAAAAGGGAAAAAATCCCAAAATTTGGGGAAAAAATGGGAAAAAATCCCAAAATTTGGGGAAAAAATGGGAAAAAAATCCCAAAATTTGGGGAAAAAATGGGAAAAAAATCCCAAAATTTGGGGGAAAAAAAAGGGAAAAAATCCCAAAATTTGGGGAAAAAATGGGAAAAAATCCCAAAATTTGGGGAAAAAATGGGAAAAAAATCCCAAAATTTGGGGGAAAAAAAAGGGAAAAAATCCCAAAATTTGGGGAAAAAAAAAGGGAGAAAATCCCAAAATTTGGGGAAAATGAGAAAAAAACCACGGAAAAATCTCAAAATTTGGGGAGAAAATGGGGATAAAAAAGGGAAAAAATTCCAAAATTTGGGGGAAAAAATGGGAAAAAATCCCAAAATTTGGGGGAAAAAATGGGAAAAAATCCCAAAATTTGGGGAAAAAATGGGAAAAAAATCCCAAAATTTGGGGAAAAATGGGAAAAAATCCCCAAAACCAGGAAAAAAAGTGGGATAAAAATAGGAAAAATCCTTAAACTTGGGAAAAAAAAGGGAAAAAATTCTCAAATTTGGGGAAAAAACCCCAGGAAAAACCCCCAAGTTTAGGAAAAATCAGGGAAAAACCTGGTGAAAATCCCCAAATTTTGGGAAAAATGGGAAAAGAAGGAAAAAATGCCCAAAATTTGGGAAAAAATGGGGGAAAAAAGGGAAAAAATCCCAAATTCAGGGAAAAAAACCCAGGAAAAAATAGGGAAAAATCCCTGAATTTTGGGGAAAAAACCCCAGGAAAAATCCCCAAATTTGGAGAAAGAACAGGAGGAAAAAAATGGGAAAAAATCCCAAAATCTGGGAAAAATGGGAAAAAAAAGGAAAAATCTCCAAATTTGGGGGGAAAAAAAAGGGAAAAATCCCCAAATTCGGGGAAAAACCAGGGGAAAAAATCCTGGAATTTCAGGAATTCTGGGCTGGAAAATCAGGATTTTTTGGGCTGGAATTTTGGGAATTCTGGGCTGGAATTTTAGGATTTTTGGGCTGGAATTTTGGGAATTCTGGGCTGGAATTTTAGGATTTTTGGGCCAGAATTCTGGGAATTTCTGCTGGAATTTCAGGAATTCTGGGCTGGAATTTTGGGATTTTTGGGCTGGAATTTGGGCCGATTTCGCTCTGTTTTTCTCTGGAATTTTGGGATTTTTTGCTCTGTTTTTCCCTGGAATTTCAGGAATTTTCAGCCCTTCCCTAAATCCCAAAATTCCCAGATTTTTCATGGAATTTTCCATGATTTTCCAGGTGTTCTGCGTGGGTCTGTGGTGCCTGGATGAGTTCTGGTACTGCAGCGTTTTCACTCTCTCCGTGCTGGTGAAATCCTGGCCCGGAATTTTGGGAATTCTGGGCCAGAATTCCAGGATTTTTGGGGCCAGAATTCCAGGAATTCTGGGCTGGAATTTCAGGAATTCTGGGCTGGAATTTTGGGATTTTTGGACTGGAATTTGGACCAATTTTGGTCCTTTTTGCTTTGGAATTTCAGGATTTTCGCTCCGATTTCTCCTGGAATTTTGGGATTTTTTGCTCTGTTTTTCCCTGGAATTTCAGGAATTTTCAGTCCTTCCCTAAATCCCAAAATTCCCAGATTTTTCATGGAATTTTCCATGGATTTTCCAGGTGTTCTGCGTGGGTCTGTGGTGCCTGGATGAGTTCTGGTACTGCAGCGTTTTCACTCTCTCCGTGCTGGTGAAATCCTGGCCCGGAATTTTGGGAATTCCGGGCCAGAATTCCAGGATTTTTGGGGCCAGAATTCCAGGATTTTTGGGCTGGAATTTCAGGAATTCTGGGCTGGAATTTTGGGATTTTTGGACTGGAATTTGGACCAATTTTGGTCCTTTTTGCTTTGGAATTTCAGGATTTTCGCTCCGATTTCTCCTGGAATTTTGGGAATTTTCAGCCCTTCCTTAAATCCCAAAATTCCCAAATTTTCCATGGATTTTCCAGGTGTTCTGCGTGGGTCTGTGGTGCCTGGATGAGTCCTGGTACTGCAGCGTTTTCACTCTCTCCGTGCTGGTGGAATTCTGGGCTGGAAATTTGGGAATTCTGGGCCAGAATTCCAGGATTTCTGGGCCAGAATTTCAGGAATTCTGGGCAGGAATTCCAAGTTTTTTGGGCCAGAATTCCAGGAATTTTGAGCTGGAATTTGGGACAATTTTGGTCCCTTTTTCCATTGGAATTTCGGGATATTTGCTCCCTTTTCTCCTGGAATTTTGGGAATTTCACTCTTGTTTTCTCCTGGAATTCCAGGATTTTTGGGCTGGAATTTGGGCCAATTTTGCTCAATTTTTCTCTGGAATTTCAGGATTTTTGCTCCATTTTCTCCTGGAATTTCGGGATTTTTGAGCTGGAAATTCAGGAATTCTGGGCTGGAATTCCAGGAATTTTGGGGCAATTTTGGTCCCTTTTTCTCTTGAATTTGAGCCGATTTTGCTCCGTTTTCTCCTGGAATTTCGGGATTTTTGAGCTGGAATTTCAGGAATTCTGATCCCTTCCCAGATCCCAGATTTTCATGGAATTTTCCATGGATTTTCCAGGTGTTCTGCGTGGGTCTGTGGTGCCTGGATGAGTTCTGGTACTGCAGCGTTTTCACTCTCTCCGTGCTGGTGGAATTCTGGGAATTTTGGGCTGGAAATTTGGGAATTTCTGGCCAGAACTCCAGGAATTTTGGGTCAGAATTCCAGGATTTTTGGGCCAGAATTCCAGGGTTGTTGGACTGGAAATTCAGGATTGTTGGACTGAAATTTGGGCTGATTTTGGTCCCTTTTTCTCTGGAATTTAAGGATTTTTGCTCCATTTTCTTCTGGAATTTTGGGAATTCTGGGCTGGAATTTTGAGTTGGAATTCCAGGAATTCTGGGCTGGAATTCCAGGACTATTGAATTTGAATTCCAGGAATTCTGGGCTGGAATTTGGGCCGATTTTGGTCCTTTTTGCTTTGGAATTTCAGGATTTTCGCTCCGATTTCTCCTGGAATTTTGGGAATTTTCAGTCCTTCCCTAAATCCCAAAATTCCCAGATTTTTCATGGAATTTTCCTGGAATTTTCCAGGTGTTCTGTGTGGGTCTGTGGTGCCTGGATGAGTTCTGGTACTACAGCGTTTTCACTCTCTCCATGCTGGTGGAATCCTGGCCCGGAATTTTGGGAATTCTGGGCTGGAATTCCAGGATTTTTGGGGCCAGAATTCCAGGAATTCTGGGCTGGAATTTCAGGAATTCTGGGCTGGAATTTTGGGATTTTTGGGCTGGAATTTGGACCAATTTTGGTCCTTTTTGTTTTGGAATTTCAGGATTTTCGCTCCGATTTCTCCTGGAATTTTGGGAATTTTCAGCCCTTCCCTAAATCCCAAAATTCCCGGATTTTTCCATGAATTTTCCTGGAATTTCCCAGGTGTTCTGCGTGGGTCTGTGGTGCCTGGATGAGTTCTGGTACTGCAGCGTTTTCACTCTCTCCATGCTCGTGGAATTCTGGGCTGGAAATTTGGGAATTCTGGGCCAGAATTCCAGGATTTTTGGGGCCAGAATTCCAGGAATTCTGGGCTGGAATTTCAGGAATTCTGGGCTGGAATTTTGGGATTTTTGGACTGGAATTTGGACCAATTTTGGTCCTTTTTGCTTTGGAATTTCAGGATTTTCGCTCTGATTTCTCCTGGAATTTTGGGAATTTTCAGCCCTTCCCTAAATCCCAAAATTCCCAGATTTTTCATGGAATTTTCCATGGATTTTCCAGGTGTTCTGTGTGGGTCTGTGGTGCCTGGATGAGTTCTGGTACTGCAGCGTTTTCACTCTCTCCGTGCTGGTGAAATCCTGGCCCGGAATTTTGGGAATTCCGGGCCAGAATTCCAGGATTTTTGGGGCCAGAATTCCAGGAATTCTGGACTGGATTTTCAGGAATTCTGGGCTGGAATTTCAGGAATTCTGGGCTGGAATTTTGGGATTTTTGGACTGGAATTTGGACCAATTTTGGTCCTTTTTGCTTTGGAATTTCAGGATTTTTGCTCCGATTTCTCCTGGAATTTTGGGAATGCTCAGCCCTTCCCTAAATCCCAAAATTCCCGGATTTTTCATGGAATTTTCCATGGATTTTCCAGGTGTTCTGTGTGGGTCTGTGGTGCCTGGATGAGTTCTGGTACTACAGCGTTTTCACTCTCTCCATGCTCGTGGAATTCTGGGCTGGAAATTTGGGAATTCTGGGCTGGAATTCCAGGAATTTTGGGCCAGAATTCCAGGAATTCTGGGCTGGAATTTCAGGAATTCTGGGCTGGAATTTTGGGATTTTTGGACTGGAATTTGGACCAATTTTGGTCCTTTTTGCTTTGGAATTTCAGGATTTTCGCTCCGATTTCTCCTGGAATTTTGGGAATTTTCAGCCCTTCCCTAAATCCCAAAATTCCCAGATTTTTCATGGAATTTTCCATGGATTTTCCAGGTGTTCTGTGTGGGTCTGTGGTGCCTGGATGAGTTCTGGTACTACAGCGTTTTCACTCTCTCCATGCTCGTGGCCTTCGAGGCGTCCCTGGTGCAGCAGCAGCTGCGGAACCTCGCCGAGATCCGCAAGATGGGCAACAAACCCTTCCCCATCCAGGTAAAAATTCCAGGAATTTTGGGAATTCTGGGAATTCTCAAACTCGAGGATGGCTTGGGGTCAAAACTGGGAGGTTTTGGTGCTTTTTCCTGTTTTTTTCCGGATGATTTTTAGCCAAAATTTGAATTTTTTTGGATTTTTGGGGGTTTTTTTCCGGTTGATTTTAAGGCAAAATTTGGATTTTTTGGAATTTTTTTCTTGGTTTTTTCCCAAATGATTTTGGGCCAAAATCTGGATTTTTTCGGGATTTTTTTGCTGGTTTTTTCTGCTGATTTTGGGCCAAAATTTGGAATTTTTTTGCAGATTTTCTTTTTGTTCTTTTCTGGATGATTTTTGGGCAAAGTTTGGATTTTTTGGTTTTCTTTTGTCTTTTTTTCTGGGTTTTTTTGGCTCATTTTTGACCAAAATTTGAATTTTTGGGGGATTTTTTTGGTGCTTTTTTCTTGGTTTTTGTTCCTGAATTTGGATAAAAATTTGTATTTTGGGGGATTTTTTTCTGTTTTTTTTTTTCTGGATGATTTTAAGCCAAAATTTGAATTTTTTGGGATTTTTTTCCTGTTTTTTTCTGGCTGATTTTGGCCAAAATTTGGATTTTTTGGGGGAGGTTTGTTCTTTTTTTCTGGATTTTTTTGGCTGATTTTTGACCAAATTCGAGATTTTTTGACTTTATTTTCTGGTTTTTTTTCCGGCTGATTTTAAGCCAAAATTTGGAAATTTTGGGATTTTTGGTTTTGGTTTTTTCTGGCTCATTTTGAGCCAAAATTTGGATTTTTTGGGGATTTTTTTGGTGGTTTTTTTCCAGATGATTTTTGGCCAAAATTTGGATTTTTTTGGATTTTTTTTTGGTTTTTTTTCCAGTTGATTTTAAGCCAAAATTTGAATTTTTTTGTGCTTTTTCCCAAATTTTTTCCAGATTATTTTCGGCCAAAATTTGGAATTTTGGGGATTTTTTGGTGGGTCTTTTCTGGCTGATTTTTGCCCAAATTTTGGATTTTTTGGGATTCTTTTTCTGTTTGTTTTTTCCACTTGATTTTAAGCCAAAATTTGGATTTTTGGGGATTTTTTTTTTGTTTTTTCCTCCTGATTTTGGTCCAAAATTTGGATTTTTTGGGGCTTTTTCTGGATGATTTTTTGCCAAAATTTCGATTTTTGGGGGGATTTTTTTTGGTTTTTTTCTGGATTATTTTTGGCCAAAATTTGGATTTTTTGGGATTTTTTTTTTTTTTTTCCTCCGGATTTTGGTCCAAAATTTGGATTTTTTGGGCTTTTTTTGTTTTTTTTTTTTCTGGATATTTTTACCAAATTTGGATTTTTTGGGGATTTTTTTTTTGTTTTTTCCTCTTGATTTTGGTCCAAAATTTGGATTTTTTGGGGGCTTTTTTTGTCTTTTTTGGGGGCTTTTTCTGGATGATTTTTGCCCCAAATTTGGATTTTTTTGATGCTTTTTCCCATTTTTTTCCCAGATGATTTTTGGCCAAAATTTGGATTTTTGGGGATTTTTTGTTTTGTTTTTTTTTTCTGGGTGATTTTGAGACAAAATTTGGAGGTTTTGGGATTTTTTTTTCCCACTTGATTTTTGGCCAAAATTTGGATTTTTGGGGAATTTTTTTTGTGCTTTTTTCTTGTTTTTTTGCTCCTGATTTTGGGTCAAAATTGGAATTTTTGGGGATTTTTTTGGTGCTTTTTTCTTGTTTTTTGCTCCTGAATTTGGGCCAAAATTTGGATTTTTGGGGGTTTTTTTTTCTACTTTTTTCCTGGTTTTTTTCAAGTTGATTTTTGGCCAAAATTTGGATTTTGGGGAT
>JAJEOU010000818.1:0-14368 GCA_021534815.1 Acrocephalus arundinaceus
TTTTTATTTTTTTTATTTTTTTCCAGGGGTTCTGGAAAAGTTCTGGTGGTCGGCCGTTCGGGGGGTTCGAGGGTTCTGAGGGTCGAGGAGAGTTCGCGAGGGGTTCCGAGGGGTTCTGGAAAGTTCTGGGAGAGTCGGGGTTCCGAGGGAGTTCTGAGGGTTCTGGAAAGTTCTGCGTTTGAGGGTTCGAGGGAGGTCCGGGGGCTCCGGATGGTTCGAGGGGTTCCAAGGGGTTCTGGAAAAGTTCTGGGGAGGTTCGAGGAAGGTTCTGGGGGTTCTGAGGGGTTCGGAGAGTTCCGGAGGTTCGAAGGGGATTCTGAGGAGTTCTGAGGCGTTCCGAGGGGTTCTGGAAAAGTTCGGAGGTTCGGGGATCGTCGGGAGGATTTCTGGGGGTTCGAGGGGTTCTGGAAAAGTTCTGGGGCTCCGAGGGTTTCGGAAGGTTCCGTAAAGTTCCGGGGAGTTCGCGGGAGTTCCGGGGGATTCCGGAGAGTTTCGGGGAGGTTTCGGGGAATCCGGAGGTTCCGGGGGAATCCGAAAGGTTCCGAAAAGTTCCGGGGAGGTTCAGGGGGTTCTGGGGGGGTCCCGGGGGTTCTGGGGTCCCGAAGGGGTTCGGGGGGGGTTCTGGAAGGTTCTGGAAGGTCCCGGGGGTCTCTGGGGGGTCTCGGCACTCACCGCGCAGCCGCAGCCGCTGGGGGGGGCGCAGGGACCGCGACACCGCCCTGAGGGGACACGGGGGGTCAGGGGACCCCCAAATTCCGGGCGGGGGTCCCAAAAATGGGGGGGTTCCAAAGGTTGGGGAGGGGGTCCCAAAAGTGGGGAGGGGGTCCCCAAGGTTTGGGGGGGGGGGGGGGGCCGAATCTTGGGGGGGTCCCAAATTTGGGGAGGAGTCCCGGGGGGAGTCCAAAAGGTAGGGGGGCTCCCAAAATTGGGGAGAGGTCCCGGGGGGGGTCCCGAAGGGGAAGTGGGGGGTCCTGAAAGTTGAGGGGGTCCCAAAATTGGGGAGGGGTCCCCGGAGGGCGTCCCGAGAATTGGGAGGGGTCCTGGGGGGGGGTCCTGGGGGGGATCCTCAAGGTTGGGGGGGGTCCCAAAATTGGGGAGAAGTCCCGGGGGGGGGTTCCCAAAATTGGGGAGGGGTCCCGGGGGAGTTCCCAAAATTGGGGAGGGGTCCCGGGGGGGTTTTTTCATATTTTTGGGGTGACTCACGGGGGTCGCAGCAGCGGCTCCGGCAGCCCCGGGTGGGGGGGAGGGGGGCAGCCCCGGGGGGGTGGGGGAGGGGCAGCGCAGGCGGGTCCCGAAGCGCAGCCCCGCCCCAGCGCCCCCCCCCGCCAGGGCCCCCCCGGCCTCAGGCGCGGCCGCGACACCGCCCGGGCCACCAGGCGGGGGGGGGGCCCTGGGGGGGGCAAAGGGGGCGGGGTCAGCACGGCCGGGACACCCCCGGGACCCCCGAAACCCCCGGACCCCCCCGAAATCCCCCGAAACCCCCCGGGACCCCCCGGACCCCCCCGAAATCCCCCAAAACCCCCCGGACCCCCCAGGACCCCCCCGAAATCCCCCGGACACCCCCGGACCCCCCCGAAACCCCCCGGACACCCCCGAAACCCCCCGGACCCCCCCGAAATCCCCGGACACCCCCGAAACCCCCCGGACCCCCCCGAAACCCCCCGGACACCCCCGAACCCCCCCGGACCCCCCGAAACCCCCCGGACCCCCCCGAAATCCCCCGGACACCCCCGAACCCCCCGGGACCCCCCGAAACCCCCCGGACACCCCCGAACCCCCCCGGACCCCCCCGAAATCCCCCAGGACCCCCCGGACCCCCGAAACCCCCCGGACCTCCCCGAAATCCCCAAAAACCCCCCGGACCCCCCAGGACCCCCCCGAAATCCCCCGGACACCCCCGGACCCCCCCGAAACCCCCCGGACACCCCCAAAACCCCCCCGAAATCCCCCGGACACCCCCGAAACCCCCCGGACCCCCCCGAAACCCCCCGGACACCCCAGGACCCCCCCGGAGCCCCCGGGACCCCCCCAGCCCCAATTGAACCCCCCCGGCCCCAAATAAACCCCAAAATCCCCGATTTCTTCCTCATTTCTCACCCCCGCCGGGACCCCCGAATTTTCCCCCCAAAATTCCTCAAATTTTCTCCCCAAATCCCAAAATTTTCCCCCCCAAAATCCCAAATTTCCCCCCCAAATCCCAAATTTTTCCTCCCTAAATCCCCAAATTTTCCCCTCGGGACCCCCAAATTTCCCCCCCACAAATCCCCAAATTCTCCCCTCAAAATCCCAAATTTCTGCCCCCCAAAATCCCAGATTCCGACCCCCCAAAATTCCAATTTTTCCCCTCCCAATTCCCAAAATTTCTCCCCCCAAATCCCCAAATTTTCCCCAAATCCCCAAATTTTCCCCCAGATCCCCAAATCCCCCCCCGGGCCCCCCTCACCCCCCGGGGTCTCCTCCAGCCTCCAGGACTCCACAACCAGCGAGACGCTGCCCTGGGGGGGCACAAAATTTGGGGAGGGGTCTCAGAATTTCGGGGAGTCCCAAAATTTGGGAAGGGGTCTCAGAATTTCGGGGAGTCCCACAGTTTGGGGAGGGGTCTCAGATTTTTTGGGGAGTTTCAGATTTTTGGGGAGGGGTCTCAGATTTTTTGGGGAGTTTCAGATTTTTGGGGAGGGGTCTCAGATTTCCGGGGCTCTCCCAGAATTTGAGGGGGGGGTCTCAGGATTTTTGAGAGGGGTCTCAGAATTCGGGGAGGGGTCCCAGATTTTTGGGGGGTCTCAGGATTTGGGGAGGGGTCCCAGAATTTTTTGGGGAGGGGTCTCAGGATTTTTTTGTGGCTCTCCCAGGATTTGGGGAGGGGTCCCAGATTTTTTGAGACGGGTCTCAGGGGTTTTTTGGGGTCTCAGGAGTTTTTGGGGAGGGATCTCAGATTTCCGGGGGTCCCAGATGTTTTTTGGGGACTCACAGAATTTGGGGAAGGGTCTCAGATAATTCGGGGAGGGGTCTTAGAATTTCGGGGAGGGGTCTCGGATTTGGGGCGGGGTCTCTCAGGATTTTTTTGGGGGTCCCAGATTTTGGGTAGGGGTCCCAGATTTGGGGGGGGTCAGTCAGGATTTTGGGGAGGGGTCTCAGATAATTCGGGGAGGGTCTCCCGGATTTCGGGGAGTGGTCTCAGATTTTTTGGGGGGGTCTCAGGATTTTTTGGGGGGTCTCAGAATTTCGGGGAGGGGTCTCAGATTTGGGGAGGGGTCTCAGGATTTTTTTGGGGGGTCTCAGATAATTTGGGGAGGGGTCTCGGATAATTCGGGGAGGGGTCTCGCTGATTTTGGGGGGGTCTCTCAGATTTTGGGGAGGGGTCTCAGGATTTTTTGGGGGGTGTCAGGATTTTTTGGGGAGGGGTCTCAGTTCGGGGGTATCCCGGATTTTGGGGAGGGGTCTCAGATTTTGGGGAGGGGTCTCAGATTTTTTGGGAGCTTCCAGAATTCGGGGAGGGGTCTCAAATAATTCGGGGGGGGTCCCGGGATTTTTTGGGGAGGGGTCTCGGGTAATTCGGGGAGGGGTCTCTCAGGATTTTTGGGGAGGGGTCTCACCGGCCAGCGGAAGGCCAGCGGCAGCCGCAGCGTTCGGGGGGCTCCGGGCGCGGGGGGCGGCCCGGGGGGGCTCTGGGCGACCCCGAGGCTGCAGCCGCGACCCCCGGGGGGGCGCAGGCAGAGGCGGAACTGCAGCCGGCAGCGGGGGGGGCCCCCGCAGGGACCCCCGGGACCCCCCCGGGCCGGGAGCACCCGCAGCTCCAGGACCCCCGAGGGGCGGGCCTGGGGGGACCCAAAATTAACAAAAATTAACCCAAAATTAATTAACATCAAAATTAATTAACCCAAATTTAACCCCGGGACCCCCGGGACCCCCCCGGGCCGGGAGCACCCGCAGCTCCAGGACCCCCGAGGGGCGGGCCTGGGGGGACCCAAAAATTAATCCCGAAATTATCTCAAAATTACCCCCAAATTAACAAAAATTATCCCCAAAATAACCCAAAATTAAAATTAACCCCAAAATTAACAAAAATTATCCCCAAAATAACCCCAAATTAACCCCAGAATTAACCCGAAATTAACCCCAAATTAACCCCAGAATTAACCCGAAATTAACTCAAAATTAATCAAAAAGTAACCCCAAAATTAACCCAAAATTAGCCCCCAAATTAACCCGAAATTACCCCAAAATTCACAAAAATTATCCCCAAATTTATCCCAAATTAACTCAAAATGAACCCCAAAATTAACCTAAATATCCCAAAATTAACCCAGGGACCCCAAAATAACCCCAGGAGCCCAAATTAACCCCGGGACCCCTAAATCCTCCCCAAGACCCCAAAATCCTCCCCTGGAGATCCCAAAATCCCCCCGAGAGCCCCCCCGGGACCCCCCAATTCCCCCCCAGGACCCCCCAAATCCCCCCCAGACCCCCCCAAATCCGCCCCAGGACCCCCCAAATCCCCTCCAGGACCCCCCAAATCCCCCCCAGACCCCCCCAATTCCCCCCCCTCACCGGGGCGGGGCCGAGGAGGAGGAGGAGGGGCAGGAGGGGGAAGGGCAGCAGCATGGCCGGGCCTGGGGGGGTCCCGGGGGTCGCGTCCGGGCCGGGGCTCGGCGGGGTCTGAGCCCGGGGCCGCCCCCAGACCCATTTGAAGGGGGACAGACCCCGCCCAGTGAACGGAATCCCCGCCCACTGAGAGAAAACCCCGCCCAGTGAGAGAAAAACCCCGCCCAGTGAGAAAAACCCCGCCCAGTGAGAGAAACCCCCCCCAGTGAGAGAAAAACCCCGCCCAGTGAGAGAAAAACCCCGCCCAGTGAGAAAAACCCCGCCCAGTGAGAGAAACCCCGCCCAGTGAGAGAAACCCCGCCCAGTGAGAAAAACCCCGCCCAGTGAGAGAAACCCCCCCCAGTGAGAGAAAAACCCCGCCCAGTGAGAAAAACCCCGCCCAGTGAGAGAAAAACCCCGCCCAGTGAGAGAAAACCCCGCCCAGTGAGAGAAAAACCCCGCCCACTGAGTGAAACCCCGCCCAGTGAGCCACAAAGCCCCGCCCACTGAGGGAAACCCCGCCCACTGCGCGGATTCCCCGCCCAGTGAGAGAAAAACCCCGCCCAGTGATAGAAACCCCGCCCACTGTGAGGAACCCCCGCCCACTGAGTGAAAACCCCGCCCACTGTGAGGAAACCCCGCCCAGTGAGAGAAAACCCCGCCCAGTGAGTAAAACCCCGCCCACCGCACCCAAACCACGCCCCCAGGATCGGACCCCATAAAGTCTCCAAAAAGGCAAATTCGGCCCCAAAACCGCCCGTGGGAGGGAATTCGGACCCAAATTCTGCCCCAAAAAAGGCGAATTCGGCCCCAAAATTCTGCGAACATGGAAAGGAGGATTCGGGCCCAAAATCGCGAGATTCGGCCCCAAAAATTCCCAAATATCAGGATCCTGCCCCAAAATCTCCCGAACCTGGGGGATCCTGCCCCAAAACCTCCCAAATCTCGGGCTTCCACCCCAAACCCTCGGGATTCCGCCCCAGATCCGCGGGATTTCACCCTAAACCGCGTGATTTTGCCCCAAAACCTCCCAAAACCTCTGGATTTCACCCCAAAACTCCGAAACCCGCGGGATTTCACCCCAAACCCCCGGGATTTTACCCCAAACCCTCGGGATTTACCCCAAACCCTCCGGATTTCACCCCAAACCCCCGGGATTTCACCCCAAATCCTCCGGATTTCCCCAAAACCTCGGAATTTTACCCCAAACCCTCGGGATTTCCCCAAACCCCCGGGATTTCACCCCAAACTGTCGGGATTTCACCCCAAACCCCCGGGATTTCACCCCAAACCCCCGGGATTTCCCCAAACCCTCCGGATTTCACCCCAAACCCCCGGCATTTCACCCCAAACCCCCGGGATTTCCCCAAACCCTCCGGATTTCACCCCAAACCCCCGGGATTTCACCCCAAACCCCGGATTTCCCCAAACCCTCCGGATTTCACCCCAAACCCCCGAGATTTCACCCCAAACCCTCGGGATTTCCCCAAACTCTCGGGATTTCACCCCAAACCCCCGGGATTTCTCCAAACCCTCCGGATTTCACCCCAAACCCCCGGGATTTCACCCCAAACCCCCGGGATTTCCCCCAACTCTCGGGATTTCACCCCAAACCCTCCGGATTTCACCCCAAACCCCCGGGATTTCCCCCCAAAATCCGCGCCCCGCCCCGACAGAACCGCGGCGCTCCCCGAGCTCCAATTCCGCCTTTATTCGCCCCAAATCCGGGCCCCGAACCCTCCCGAACCTCCCCCCAAAATTCCCGCGAATTCGGGGCCCGAAAGGGGCGGGGCTCGGGGGCTTCAGGCTCCGCCCCCTCCTCTTTGACGTCCCGCGGCGTCTCGGTGATGTCACTGTGACGTCATCGTGATGTCACTGCTGCTTGGAGCGCGGCCAGAGGCGCCCGGTGAGGGAGCCCAGGAAAGCGCCGGGAGCTTTGCGGCCCTGGGCCAGCTCGGCCAGGCGCTGCTGCTCCTCCTTTTGGGGTGAAAAACACAAAAAATGGGTCAGAGCAAACCCCGCCCTCCTTTTGGGGGAAAAAACCCGGAATTTGGGAAAAAAACCCCGGGAATTTGGGGTAAAAATCCCGGGAATTGGGGTAAAAACCCCACCCATCCCCTGTGCCCTGAGCCAGCTCGGCCAGGCGCTGCTGCTCCTCCTTTTGGGGTGAAAAACACAAAAAATGGGTCAGGGGAGAGCCCGCCCTCCTTTTGGGGGAAAAACCTGGAATTTGGGCAAAAAAACCCCGGGAATTTGGGGTAAAAAACTCGGGAATTTGGGGCAGGGGAGATCCTGCCTGTCCCCTGTCCCTCCCAGATGTCCCCAGTTGTCCCCCCAGGTGTGTCCCCACCTCCTCCAGGTGTCCCCCAGCACCCCCAGGTGTCTCCCCAATGTCCCCAGGTGTGTCCCAGCCCCCTCAGCTGTCCCCAGGTGTGTCCCAGGTGTCCCCAGCTGTGTCCCAGGTGTCCCCAGGTGTCCCCAGCTGTGTCCCAGGTATGTCCCCATTTGTCCCCAGCCCTTCCAGGTGTCCCCAGGTGTCCCAGGTGTGTCCCAAATGTCCCCAGGTGTGTCCCAGCCCCCACAGGTGTATCCCCAGGTGTCCCCAGGTGTCTCCCCAATGTCCCCAGCGGTCCCCAGGTGTGACTCCAGCTGTTCCCAGGTGTCCCAGGTGTCTCCCCAATGTCCCCAGCTGTGTCCCCATTTGTCCCCAGCCCTTCCAGGTGTCCCCAGCTGTCCCCAGGTGTGTCCCAGCCCCCACAGGTGTATCCCCAGGTGTCCCCTGACATGTCTCCAGCTCTCCCATTTGTCCCCAGCTGTGTCCCAGGTGTGTCCCAGGTGTCCCCATTTGTCCCCAGGTGTGTCCCCAATGTCCCCAGGTGTCCCCAGCTGTCCCCACCTCCTGGAGGCGCGTGCGGCGCCGCAGGAACGCTGCCAGGGGATCGGCCTCGAGGGCGTAATTCTGGAGCACCGTGCGGACATCCTCAACTCCACTGAGTGCTATGGCTGTGATAGGGTTAAATATGGGGATTTGGGGTTAAATATGGGGAATTTCGGTTAATTTGGGGTCAGGGTTTGGGGTCAGGGGATCGGCCTCGAGGGCGTAATTCTGGAGAACTGTACGGACATCCTCAACCCCACTGAGAGCTATGGCTGAAATGGGGTTAAATATGGGATTTGGGGTTAAATATGGGGATTTGGGGTTAAATATGGGATTTGGGGTTAAATATGGGGATTTGGGGTTAAAAATGGGGATTTGGGTTAATTTGGGGCTAATTTGGAGTCAGGGGATCGGCCTCGAGGGCGTAATTCTGGAGAACTGTACGGACGTCATCGACCCCACTGAGGGCTATGGCTGTGATAGGGTTAAATATGGGGATTTGGGGTTAAATCAGAGATTTGGGGTTAATTCAGGGGAATTTGGGTTAATTTGGGGTTAATTCAGGGGGTTTGGGGTCAGGGGATCGGCCTCGAGGGCGTAATTCTGGAGAACTGTGCGGACATCCTCAACCCCACTGAGTGCTATGGCTGAAATGGGGTTAAATATGGGATTTGGGGTTAAATATGGGGATTTGGGTTAATTTGGGGTCAGGGTTTGGGTTGATTTGGGGTGGGTTTGGATGAATTTGGGGTGGATTTTTGGGGCTTTTTTGGGGTTTCACCCACTCTTGAGGAAAGCAGCCAGGTCAAAGAGTGCGCGGTCCTCGGAGGCGCCGGGGTTTGGATGAATTTTGGGTGGGTTTAGGTGAATTCTGGGTGGGTTTGGGTGAATTCAGGGTGGATTTGGATGGATTTTGGGTGGGTTTGGGGTGGATTTTTGGGGTTTTTTTGGGGTTTCACCCACTTTTGAGGAAGGCAGCCAGGTCGAAGAGCGCGCGGTCCTCGGAGGCGCCGGGGTTTGGGTTGATTTACGTGAATTCTGGGTAGGTTTGGCTGGATTTTGAGTAGGTTTGGCGGGATTTTGGGTAGGTTTGGCTGGATTTGGGGTGGATTTTGGGGGATTTTGGGACGTTTCACCCACTTTTGAGGAAGGCAGCCAGGTCGAAGAGCGCGCGGTCCTCGGAGGCGCCGTCCCAGCGCGGCAGGGCCAGCCCGTTGTGCGGCTGCAGCCGGAACGAGTCCCGGCGCCAATCCACAACCACCACCCGCGCCGGGTCCCGGTTCAGGCACGAGATGTCCTGGGGACCCCAAATGTGGGATTGGGGACCCCAAATGTGGGATTGGGGACCCCAAATGTGGGATTGGGACCCCAAATGTGGGATTGGGACCCCAAAGCTGGGATTGGGACCCCAAATGTGGGATTGGGGACCCCAAATGGGGATTGGGGATGTCAAATATGGGAGCCCAAATGAGGAATGGAATGGGGACCCCAAATCTGGGAACTGGGACCCCAAATGTGGGATTGGGGACCCCAAATGTGGGATTGGGACCCCAAATGTAGGATTGGGACCCCAAATGTAGGATTGGGACCCCAAATGTGGGATTGGGACCCCAAATGTGGGATTGGGACCCCAAATGTGGGATTGGGGACCCCAAATGTGGGATTGGGACCCCAAATGTAGGATTGGGAGCCCAAATGTGGGAATGGGGATCTGGGACAGGGGGACCCCAAATTACAAATGGGGGCCCCAAATCTGGGAACTGGGACCAAAATCTGGGACCCCAACACCGGGATTGGGGACCCCAAATGTGGGATTGGGGATGTCAAATATGGGAGCCCAAATCCAGAATGGGATCCCAAATCAAGGAAATGGGGACCCAAATCTGGGACCCCAAATCCGGGACCCCAAATGTGGGATTGGGGACCCCAAATGTGGGATTGGGGACCCCAAATGTGGGATTGGGACCCCAAAGCTGGGATTGGGACCCCAAATGTGGGATTGGGGGCCCCAAATGTGGGATTGGGACCCCAAAGCTGGGATTGGGACCCCAAATGTGGGATTGGGGATGTCAAATATGGGAGCCCAAATGAGGAATGGAATGGGGACCCCAAATCTGGGACCCCAACACCGGGATTGGGGACCCCAAATCTGGGAACTGGAACCCCAAATCTGGGACCCCAAATGGGGATTGGGGACCCCAAATGTGGGAACTGGAACCCCAAATCTGGGACCCCAAATCCGGGACCCCAAATCCGGGACCCCAAAACCGGCATTGGGGACCCCAAATGTGGGATTGGGACCCCAAATGTGGGATTGGGACCCCAAATCCGGGATTGGGGATGTCAAATATGGGAGCCCAAATGAGGAACGGAATGGGGACCCCAAATCTGGGACCCCAAATCTGGGACCCCAAATCTGGGATTGGGGACCCCAAATGGGGGAATTGGGGACCCCAAATGGGGATTGGGACTCCAAAGATGGGACCCCAAATGGGGAATGGGGGCCCCAAATCTGGGACTGGGGACCCCAAACTGGGAACTGGGACCCCAAACCCGGGACTGGGGACCCCAAATCTGGGAATGGGGACCCCAGATTGGGAACTGGGGACCCCAAATGGGGAACTGGGACCCCAAACTGGGAAAGGGGACCCCAAACCCAGGACTGGGGACCCCAAATGGGGAATGGGGACCCCAAATCTGGGACTGGGGACCCCAGATTGGGAACTGGGGACCCCAAACCCGGGACTGGGGACCCCAAACTGGGAATGGGGACCCCAAACCCAGGACTGGGGACCCCAAAGCAGGACCCGCACCCCGACCTTGACGTGGTGGCCGTCCATGTAGCGCGTGGCGTCGCGGAAGAGCCGATAGGAGACGAAGCCGTGGGGGTCGATGCTGTCGATGAGCGGGAACGCCGTCTGGGGGGGTTTGGGGTCATTTTGGGGGATTGCGGGTCATTTTGGGCGGTTTGGGGTCAGTTCAGGGGGTTTGGGGACATTTCAGGGGGTTTGGGGTCATTTTGGGGGGTTTGGGGTCATTTCGGGGGTTTGGGGTCATTTCGGGAGGTTTGGGGTCATTTCGGGGGGTTGGGGTCAGTTCAGGGGGTTTGGGGACATTTTGGGGGATTTCGGGTCATTTTGGGGGGTTTGGGGTCAGTTCAGGGGGTTTGGGGTCATTTTGGGGGATTTGGGGTCATTTCGGGGGTGTGGGGACATTTTGGGGTGGTTTGGGGATTTTTTTTGGATTTTTTGGGGATGGTTTTGGGGTGCTTTTTTTACCTGTTTTGGGATGATTTTAGGCCATTTTTGGAGGTGGTTTTTGGGGTGGTTTTGGGGTGAGTTCTGGGGTGGTTTTGGGGTGTTTTAGACCATTTTTTGGGGTGGTTTTGGGCCATTTTTTTGGGATGGTTTTGGAGTAGTTTTGGGATGTTTTTTGGGGTGGCTTTGTGGTGGTTTTGGGTCATTTTTTTGGGGTGGTTTTTGGGGATGATTTTTGGGATGGTTTGGGGATTTTTTGGAGTGGTTTTGGCGTGGTTTTTTGGGGTGGTTTTGGGGTGTTTTTTTGGGGTGGTTTTGGGGTGCTTTTTTACGTGTTTTGGGGTGGGTTTTGGGCCATTTTTTGGGGTGATTTTTGGGGTGGTTTTGGGGTGGTTTTTAGGCCATTTTTTGAGGTTGTTTTTGGCCATTTTTGGGGGTGGTTTTCGATTGATTTTTGGGGTGGTTTTAGGATTTTTTTGGGGTGGCTTTGGGGGTGTTCTTAGGCCATCTTTGGGGATTTTGGTACATTTTTTGGGGGTTGTTTTGGGATGGTTTTTGGTCCTGTTTGGGGTGGTTTTTGGAATGATTTTTGGGGTGGTCTTGGGGTGATTTTAGGGGGTTTGGGCCATTTTTTTGGTGGTGGTTTTGGGATTTTTTTGGAGTGGTTTTGGGATGTTTTTTGGGGGTGGTTTGGGGTGTTTTTTGAGGGATTTGGGGGTGAGTTTTTGGGTGGTTTCTGGGATTTTTTGGGGGGTGGTTTTAGGGGTTTTGGGCCATTTCTTTGGGGTGGGTTTGGACCTGTTTTGGGCTGGATTTTGGGGTGGGTTTGGGATATTTTTGGGGTGTTTTTTGGGTTGTTTTTGGGGTGGTTTTTGAGGTGGTTTTGGGGTGGATTTGGGCCATTTTTTGGGTGTGATTTTTGGGTGGTTTTGGGCCGTTTTTGGAGTGGGATTTTGGGTGGTTTTAGGGGTGGGTTTTGGGTGGTTTTGGGATTTTTTTGGTGTGGTTTTTGGGTGGTTTTTAGGCCCTTTTTTGGGGTGGTTTTTGGCCATTTTTGGGGTGGTTTTTGGCCATTTTTTGGGGTGGTTTTAGGATTTTTTTGGGGTGGCTTTGGGGATGTTTTTAGGCCAACTTTTGGGGTGGTTTTTGGGGATTGTGGTCCATTTTTGGGGGGTGGTTTTGGGGAGGTTTTTGGGGTGTTTTTGGGCCATTTTTGGGGTGGTTTTGGGGGTGATTTTTGGGATGGTTTTGAGGTGGGTTTGGGATTTTTTTGGGGGTGGTTTTTGGGGTGGTTCTAGGCCATTTTTTGGGATGGTTTTGGGGGTGCTTTTGGAGTGGTTTGGGGTTTTTGGGTTTTTGTTTTTTGGGGTGGTTTTGTGGTGGTTTTGGGTGGTTTGGGGATTTTTTGGGGTGGTTTTTAGGCTGGTTTTTGGGGTGGTTTTTGGGGTTGTTTCTGGGGTGGGTTTTGGGGTGGTTTTCGGATGGTTTTGGGTTTTTTTTGGGGATGGTGTTTGGGCTGTTTTTAGGCCTTTTTTTGTGGGTGATTTTTGGGGGTTTGGGCCATTTTTGGGGTGATTTTTGGGGTGGTTTTTAGGCCATTTTTTGAGGTTGTTTTTGGGGTGGTTTTGGGATTTTTTTGGAGTGGTTTTGGGGTGTTTTTTGGGGGTGGTTTTAGGGTGTTTTTTGGGGGTGGTTTTGGGGTGGTTTTTGGGCCATTTTTGGGGGGTGATTTTAAGGTGGTTTTGGGGGTTTGGGGCCATTTCTTTGGCGTGGTTTTTGGACCTGTTCTGGGGTGGGTTTGGGATATTTTTGGGGTGGTTTTTGGGATGGTTTTGGGATATTTTTGGAGTGGTTTTTGTGTGGTTTTTAGGCCATTTTTTGGGGATGGGTTTTGGGGTGGTTTTTTGGGATTTTGATCCATTTTTCCCCAGCTTTCTCAAACAGATTTTGTGCCATCCCTAAACCCTCGAACCCCCCTAAAAACCCCAAACCCCCCTTCAATCCCTCCCCCAAAAAACCCCTAAAACCCCCCCAAACCCCCCAGGAGCCCCCAAACCCCCCAAATTCCCCCAAATTCCCCGAAATTCCCCCCAATCCCCTCTGACCATGCCGGTCTCGGAGGTGAAGACGACGATCTCGTAGAGCGGCGCCAGCTGCTGCAGGAGGTGCTCAATGCCCGGGCGCTTCTTGAACCTCCAGCCCGTCACCAGCTGCGGGTTTGGGGCAAATTTCAGTGGTTTTGGGCAAATTCCCGAGGTTTTGGGCAAGTTCTGGCATTTTGGGGCAAATTCCGGCGGTTTTGGGGAAAATTTGGGTGGTTTGGGGCAAATTTGGGGGTTTGGGGAGAATTCAGGAGGTTTTGGTTAAATTTGGGTGGTTTTGGGGTGAATTCTGGCAGTTTGGGGCAAATTTGGGGGTTTGGGGAGAATTCAGGAGATTTTGGTTAAATTTGGGTGGTTTTGGGGTGAATTCTGGCAGTTTGGGGCAAATTTGGGGGTTTGGGGAGAATTCAGGAGGTTTTGGTTAAATTTGGGTGGTTTTGGGGTGAATTCTGACAGTTTGGGGCAAATTCAGGCAGTTTGGGGAGAATTCAGGAGGTTTTGGTTAAATTTGGGTGGTTTTGGGGTGAATTCTGGCAGTTTTGGGGGCAAATTTGGGAGGTTTTGGGGGTTTGGGGATGATGGGAGGGGGTCTGGGGGCTCTTGGGAGGGTTTCTGGGGGAGTTTGGGTTTCTTGGGGAGGAAAATCTGAGGGGTTTTGGGCTTTTTAGGGGTTTTTTGTGATTTTGGGATTTTGGGGGTTTTGTGGGTTTTTTTGGGTTTCAGGGGTTTTGGGGGTTCAGGGTTTTTTGGGGATTTTTTGGGGTTTGGAGGTTTTTGGGGGGTTTGGGGATTTTTGGGGTTTTTTTTGATGGGGTTTTTGGGGTTTCAGGATTTTTGGGGGTTTTTTTGTGGGTTTTTTGGGTTTGGGGTTCTTGGGATTTTTGGGGTTTTGGGGGTTTTTTTGGTTTCTTTTTTCCCAGGGTTTTTTGGGGTTTTTTTGTTTGTTTGTTTGTTTGTTTTTGTTTTGTTTTTTTTTTTTTTAGATTTTTGGGGGAACATTTTGGGATTTTTGGGCTTTCTAAGGTTTTTTTTTTTTTTTTTGTATTTTGGGGATTTCAGGGTTTTTTTGGGTTTTTTTTTCCGGGGATTTTTTTATTTTTGGGGGGTTTTTTTGGGATTTGGTTTTTTTTGTCATTTTTGATGGTTTTTTTCAGGGTTTTTTTGGCTTTTTGGGGTTTCTGAGGAGCAGCCCCAGTTTTTGGGGTCTGGGGGGTCACTCACCGACCACTCGGGGTGCAGCAGGACCCCCGTGAGCTCGATGACCAACGTGTAGGGGGGCTGATAGTAGGGCTCCCGCAGGGGGTCCGGGAGCAGCTTGGGGCTGGTGGGCTCGATGATCATCTGGGGACATTGGGGACATTGGGGACAGGGACAGGGACACCCCGAGGGTCACAGGGACACCCTGAGACACCCCGAGACACCCCGAGGGGACAGGGACACCCCCAAACGGATCCGGGAGCAGCTTGGGGCTGGTGGGCTCGATGATCATCTGGGGACATTGGGGACATTGGGGACAGGGACAGGACACCCCTGAGGTCATCTCTCTCTGT
>JAJEOU010001020.1:0-11888 GCA_021534815.1 Acrocephalus arundinaceus
GGATTGGCCTTGAAATAGTCAAATTTGGGATTAGTCCAGGTATGGACCCTAAGTTGTGCCTTTAACAGAGCTTGTTTTTAGAACAATGTTTAGTTATATAATGCAATGCTTGGTACGCATGTGCAATTGGTGGGGTTGTTCAGAGGACAGTGATGAAGAGCAGGGGTCTTCATCCCAAAGACCACCAAAAGAAGACAGAAGATCCCCTGGCAACAACTGAAGCATGCACCATGAAGAATGGTGATGAAGATTTCTAGAATCGAAAACAGGTGATTTACTGGAAGTATTGATGAATATGTATAGGCAGATCATAAAAGTTTTGTTTGAGGTAATCCTGCCTTTGTACGTTAGGTAGGGTGGGAATCCTCCTCTGTACTTTGGTCAGTTTGCTTATGCATTATCCAACCCTTAATTATACTCAATTAATCACTGCCAAACTTTATATTGTATTTCATCTCAATTAATTTTTTTACAAAATTTAACTTCGTGGTTTGTTGAATTAGACATACAGATCTCCATTTATAATGAATGTAAGTTATTGTAATATAGTCAATGACTTAAGATCCCACTTTGTTAAGAGTATATAAGATAGAGAACACACAGAATAAAAACTTCTTCCATTTTGTATCCTGATCACGTGTGTGTGTCACGTCTGACCTAACAGTAACAGCCAGGGCGGAGCCCTCCAGTGTTGGCCCCAGCTCCGGGCACTCTGGGTTCACCTGTGGGGGAAAAAGAACAAAAATCTGGGCATTTTCCCACCCCAAATTGGGAATTTCCAACCCTGAAATTGGTGGGTTTAACTCCTAAATGTTTGGGATATCAGGTCTATCCATTGACACAGGGAGGTTTTTTTGACATCAGGTCTACCCAATGAAATGACCGGCAGGGAAAAGAAATCAAATCTATGCATTGAACTGAATGGATGAAGAAAGACATCAGGTCTACCCATTGAAAACAATGGACGGGAAAGGACACCAGGTCTACCCCAATTACGTCAATAGGGATTTAGGGACAACAGGTCTACCCCTTTTCAAGTCGATGGGATTTTATGGCTAGATCGAGCCATTAATAGGGCTTGATTGGAAAGGGTTACTGGTTAAACTGGGAGCACTGGGAAGGGCTAAGGGGAAGCTCTGGGGAGGAACTGTTCCCAATGTGGTTCCAAGTCTCCCCAGTTATGGTTACAGACAGTCGCCTGTCCAGTATTTAATCCAGCTCATAACCTCTCACAGTAAGGTTCTGGTTACCTCACGAATGCCATGCTCAAGTCTTTCCCAGTGGTACTGGCCCAGTCAACTCCAGCATGATCCCAGTTTCCTACAGTTGCCCCAAGTGTGCCACCAGTTTGCCTCCCGCAGTATGATTGTAAATTCCCCAGTTGTTGGTTCTCAGTCCCGTCTCAGTATGGTCGCCAGTCTCCTTCCCAGCTTGATTCGCAGTAGTGCCTCCCAACGTTCCACATTTTTCCTTCCGCAACAGTAGCTCCAGTACCTCCCAGTCAGGAATCTGTTACACCATGTAATCCAGTGCTCCGGGATGAATCCAGGAGGACCCAGTCACCCCTCAGTTTCTGTTCAGTCACGCCCCAGTATGACTCCAGTCCAAATCATACAGACTACTCCCAGTATTATTCCTTAGCCCTGAGTGACTGCCTGTCACTGCCCACTTTCGAGCCCACGTTGCTCCAGTGCACCTAAACACGACATGGTCAGTCACCCAGCCCCTTTTCAGGTCATGACTCCCAGTCCTGGTTCCAGTAGGATCCCAGAAATGACGCAGCATGGTCTCCAGTTGCTGACCCATTTTACCCCCTGGGTGGTTTCAGTCTCTCCCAATGTATCCCAGTTGCTCCCCGGAATGTTCCCAAGTCACTCCCAGTTGTCCTTCAGTTGCATATACAACCTGAATTCCAGTTGTTCACAAACCACTCCCAGTCACCCTCAGTGCAGTCCCCCAGATGCTGCAGTATGATCCAGTATGCCTCAAGTACTGATCCCACAGCATGGGCCCGAGCGCTCTCCACCTGTGATCGCGCCAGTATGATCCCAGTTGCCCCCAGGCACCTTGCAGAGCTCCGCCATGCTGGTTTGCCCCCAGCCTGCCCACGGCCAGCCTGGGGCTTGTGCTCCGGGGGCTTTTCTGTGCTCAGGCATTGGCCTGGGGCAAAGTGTTCTGGAGAAGAGCCTGGGAAGGAGGCCTGCAGCCCCAGGCTCCGGCCTGAGGCGTCAGCACTGCCCAGCAGTGGCCCATGGCCTGTCCCTGCTGGCAGCCGCCCCCGGCACTGCCACCCACCCCAGCAACTATGCCACAGGCCCCACCGAGAGCACCTCAGGCCCCTACCAACAACACCAGGCCAGTTCGAGGGCAGCGGGGCAGGGCGCGACGCGGCAGCAGCACTGGCAACACAAGGGCTGCTGGCTGCTGCTCAGCGGGTGGGCACAGCTGCTGTGCAGCACTGATCTGCCCCCAGCTCTGCACACAGACATTGCTGCTAGCAGCTGCAGACGAAGGGTAATCCAAAAGGGGTTCTCTGCAGAAAAACTTTTGCATGGATATTTCTTGAGTTCCCTTAAAGCCATCGAGAGTTGGAGCCCCTCATATTGCCTAGTTGTTTGGCCACAGGGAAGGTGAGAGAAAATGGAAATGAGAAAAATTGAAAAATGAGAAGAGAAATTGCACAAACATAGCAACATTTATTTCTTGGACAAGATTTAAAAAAAAAAAAAGCTGGGACCTCTAAATGAACCAACAAGAGGTATCAATGTGACTTTATTATAACAGATGATTTTGCAGAAATTAGGAGCAGCAGTTATGTTTTACAGAACATCATTTTCATCAGTCTCCACCAGTGCAGGGCCTTGAGCTACTCTGGTTCCTCAGCTGTAGGATGAGGGGGTTCAGGGCTTGGAGGCACCACCGAGTACAGAACTGCATAGGGCCGGTCCAGGGGATGGGGAGGAGACTGGAGGGGGGGCTTCAGGTAGGAAAATGCACCAGTGGTGATGAACAGTGAGACCGCACGCCAGGTGAGGGAGGCCCAGGTGGAAAAAAGGCTTTGTGCCGTCGTCACTCCAAAGGGGATCCTCAGCACAGCCCTGAAGATCTGCACATAGGAGAAAACATGAACACTAAAACACCAAATACTAACAGGTCACTAACAGCAATTGAGCCCAAGTTCCCTGAGATAGTAGTTGGAGCAGCGAGAGTTTGAGGTATGTGGGATTTCAAAGAAGAACTGGCCCAGGCATTTGCCATGCGGGCACAGGGGCAGGGAAATGGTATTGCTGTGTGCATGAGAGCTTGAGAACGAGCACTGCCCAAGGCAGCTGCTGCCATGTGGGCACAAGCTCTGGCTGCCTCAGGAGGGTCCCGTAAGTGCAGGGGTTTTGCAGATGGACACGAGCGGTCGAGCACAGATGGCGTTAGGAGGGAAAACGCATGATACATAAGAACATAAAGAAGAGCTGTGGCAGGCACAATCCTGCATGGAGATGGTTGTGGTGTCCCAGAGGGAATTGTGCATGGCTTTGGGGACAGTGGTGCAGATGAACGCCGCCAGGTCGGTGAGGGCCAGGTTGAGCAGGAAGAAGACTGAGGGCTGTGGCAGGAGGTGGCGCAGCTACGGCGCTGATGATCGAGGCCGTCTGCCGCAGGAGGGCAGCCAGGGAGACTGCCAGGAACAGCGCACGAGAATGTGCAAGGAGCTGCAGTTGCCGCGTGTCTCGCCAATGCCAGCAGGCAGGAAGTGGCTGATGGAGCTGGCTGTTGGACCATTTGCTCTAGGCTGAGCCATGGGCACCCTGTTTCAAAAGAAGGACAAGCGGGCAAGGTCAGCCAGTGGCTGCTTTCCAGACAACCGGCGCCCATTTCCCTGCAGACTGTTCCCCCACTGTGACTCCCCACTCTTAGTTCCTGTCTGGGAAAAACCTTCCCCAGGTCCCTGGCCTGAGCTCCAGTTGTGCTGTCCTGAAGTGTGCCAGGGCAGCCAGGCTTGTGCATGGGGGCTCTCCAGAGCATCCCTGCCTGCTGCCCATGAGTTTGTGGCCATGTGGCAAGACGGCACAAGGTGCTGGATATTCATGGGACATCACTCCCTAATCAGACAGGATTCTTTGCCATCTGCTCTCCTCCACTTCATAAAGCGACATGGAGAGCAGGAAGGAGTTTTAGCATTTTTTTTCACCTGTTCACGGCACTCATTTTCTGAGTTCTCTAGAGGTCAGAATCTCCCAGCATTTCCTGCCTGCACATCAGAGTTTTCCTTGAAGAGATGAGTGGAAAAGAGAGATTCCCTGTGGCTTAGGGCAAAGCCAAGTGAGGGGCTGGATGTTCTGTTCCCAACTGCCCTGGTTTTGCAGCTTTGGCTGCAGTCAGGAGCACAATCACACTCCTCCCTGTCCCCGCTGGGAATAAACAGACCCCTGCCCAGAGCAGCAGGGATCGCCTCAATGTCTCACGCCTCTCCAAAGCGGCTGCTGGGCAAGGTCTCAGCACCCCCTTCCTGCCAAGGACACTCCGGCTCCCTGGCAAACCCAGAGCCATTTCTCAGCTCTGGCATCTCTGCACTTCCCCCCTGTGGCAACATTCAGGGAATCCCAGGCTCTGGCACAGATTTGCAGCCCCAGGAGGGCAGCTCAGAAGCTGGGAAGGACACAGCAAGGAGATCCCCGGCGGGTGCCCATGATGGGATCTCAGGGAGGGGGCTCAGCTCATTCCCCTTTGCCCATGGACTGCTTTGCCTCACAGCCCCACAGGGCCCAGGGAAGCTTGGACACCCATGCCATGGCCACAGCTGCCTGGCAGGCAATGCCAAGGGCAGTGCCTGATACTCAAGCTGCTGGCAAAGGCCAGAGCCTCCCTGAGAGCACCAGATGAACAGGGACCAGGATCAAAGGAAGTGCAGCAAACAAGAGCAGATGTGGTGTGCTGTGCCTCGGGAGGGCAGGGCAGAGACAGCTGGCAAGAAGAGTCTTGTAAATGTTGAATAATTACTTTGATGATGGCCTGCTGTGTTGCTTTCAACTCAGATGTTCTTGTGATTTCTGTGATTACAATTCCCCATTCTGCCTTCTCACTCCTCCTGTTTCCTAATACATCAAAAAAGAAAAAAAAAAAAAACTTGTTAAGCAGCCTTTAGAAGCAAGTAAGTGTAACAGAATTTTTTTGAAGCTTCCCAGGGTGTCCCAGTGGGATGGGGAATACCTGGCCCCTGATTTCAACAATTTTTTTAATGTTGATAATTAGGATATTTAACAGGAACATCCAAAATATACTTCAGTTTCCCGCAGTTACACACCCGTTGGGGTAATACATTGAAGCTAGCTCAAGGGCTTCTTTGCCCAACTCTTTTATGACTGGTTCACACTCCTGTTAAAACCAACGTACTTCTTGCAAGCCCTCTCCTGATAATAAATCTATACAGTATTTCAGGACATGTATTAAAAGCTTATTTTTCTAATATCTAAAAGAAAAGCTTAGGAAAGAATACTAGAGTGTAATTAAAGATTATAGATTTATACCTATATAACAGTAGTTAACAGAGCTTCAAAACATGGAAAATTGTATAAAAAAAGAAAATATCTTTTTTGTCATCAACCCCAACGTTCCCATCCTTCTCCAAAGCAGGAATTGAAAAACACTCTCAAGGAAAGTTACTGATCTTACAGCAATGCCAGGCTTACCTTCTTTTGGCTAAGTGTCCTCCGACTGTGGCCCAGGCTGGTGATGGAGCTGGGGCGCCCTGCCCCAACAGGCCCCTCTCAGCCAGCAGCAGCAGCCCTGCCCTGCCCAGGGTGGCTCTTCCCCCCACAGCTTCTCCCCAAGACACTGGGCAGCAGCTCGCCCGGCGGGCCGGCTGAGAGCTGTCCCTGCAGGCAGCAGAGTCCCTTGGGGCCAGCCACAGCACCCTGGGCTGCCAGGAACCCTGCTCTGCACCACAGCCCTGGGCACCACTTGGCTGCAGCCCGGCTGGCTCAGGCCCTGCAGCAGAGCCTGGCCGACCAGGGACTGCCTTGTGCTGGCTGGGCTGGCGGCGCAGGGAAACCCCAGCCCTGCCCTAGGGCCAACATCCCTCCTGCAGCAGCTCCCAGAGTGCTCCTTGGAAGGTGGCTCCAAGCTGGGGATGTGGGCAGGGGCTTAGGGATCCCTGCAGGCTGCAGCTTCCTCCCCCAGCCAGAGAGTGAAGTGTTTGCAAGCCTGGAGGATTTCTCCTGCATGAGCCCTGAGTCGACTCTGGCTCTGTGCTGCCAGCGCGCAGGCTGAGCTGAAGCCCCTGTGGCCTGTGTGCTGTGGCCTGGGGTGGCTGCAGGCAGTGCCCCAGCCTGCTGGGCTGGCAAAGAAAAGGCTGCTGCATCAGAGAAATAGGTGTTTTTAAGCTCTTTTGGTTTTCAGGATCTCCTCTGGATGATGAGCTCGAGCCCAGCTCAGCAGCACAAGACACAGCACAAGATTTAATGACCCTCTCAGGGGCTTTGTGCTGAGGCCCTGACATCAGTCCCTGAGAGGGAGCTGAAGAAGACTCTCCAAGAACTCCAAGTCAGAAACCAACTCCAAAGTTTTCTGGAAGTTTTAATTGGGTCCCACTGAGGACACGACACAAAGTGTCCCCAGGCCCCAGGCAGAGCAGAGGGCAACTGCCAAGGCAGGGATGAAAGTGGGGACAACGAGAAGCTAAGTCTGGGTGCCCTGGGCTACAGCAGCCTCTGTGCCACCAAAAGGACACTGAGGAGACCACCTTGTCCTGAGGCCCTGCCTCCTGGCACAGCCCCAGCAAGGCTGGGCACTGTCAGCCCCATTGTCTGCCCTCAAAAGCACCCCTCACCCATGCCAGTGGCCTCCAGGATTGCTGGAAAGAAGTCCCCTGGGGAGGGCCTTGATTAATGTTGGGAGTTAGACATCTGTTTTATCTTTTTCAACCTATGAGAATAACGCATGTAAGTCCTAACTTATCCTGGTTCGGCGTGGCATGTGGTTGTATGCTTATTTTGCCCATATTGCAGGCCCTTTTCTAACATGGGCCCTATTAACAAAAGCTACTGTGGCTGTTATTCAGTTGTTTAATGCTGATAAAGTGAGGAATTCACTGATTTTTAACTTGCTTCAAAAAAATAAAAAAAACAAAAAAAAAAAAAAAAAAAAAAAAAAAAAAAAAAAAAAAAAAAAAAAAAAAAAAAAACAACTAAGACAGCAGCACGTAGATAACGTGGCTATCAACATACAAGTAGGTGTTTGGGTTACTTAAGATAGTACTTTTCTGTGAAGAAATGACAGTGAGAGAAGTTTTCCAGACCTTTAGCCAGTTTCCGTTATGCCTACTCCACCAGCTTTGAAGAGTTCAAATTTCCTCTAGAGAACTAACAAATTGTTTGCTGATGATCCTAGCTTATTTAGCTTTCAAAGAATAAGGTGAGGTCCAGATTTAGAGCACTGCACAGACTAGAGATATTGCTCGTGGAGCCTGAACACTGCCGCCAAGAGGCTAGAAATCCTGCTGTACGGCCGATACTGCCCCAAGACTAGAGATTACTGCTGTAAGCATGATAGCTGCCCAGAAGCTACGAGATCACTGCCGTAAGGCATGATACTGCCCCAGAAGCTGAGAATGCTGGCCATAGGCCTGATACTGGGCCCCAGAGACGGATGCCTGGCCCACCTGCTGACGCCTGCCCCGCAGCCCACCCCAGAAATGAACCACCCCAGTTAGGTGGGGGTTCTAGTCAAGAGATAATATGTGAGATGAGCCAAGTGCTGAAAAGAATTACACTTCCGCAGCTAGTGAGAAGCCCTCCCCTTGCCCTGAAAGGAGAAATCGCGATAGTGCAGGCAGTACAACCGGCCACAGAGTTACACAACCGTCCAGTTCCCAGCTGAAACCTACAAGACCCCAGTCACACACGCAGCTGCAGTTGCCCCTGTAGAACAAGAAGATATACAGATGAAGATCAGAGACCCAGAGTAATAGATAAGAAAAAGAAGGCCCTCACAGCCCACCAGGAGAACCAGAGAGTGAGATTACCCATCGAGTCCTGACTTAAGAAAGCCTCACGTAATCTGCAAAAAGATTTGGCACGACGGAGAACCCGGGTTTTTTGGGGAAAAAAAAAAAAAAAAAAAAAAAAAAAAAAAGGCGTTTACAACTTAGTACTTCAAGTTTACAGACCTTGATAAGTACTCTCACCCTTGGGATTCTTAGCAAAGTACAACACTCAGTGGGGTTTTATTAATCTTCAAGTACTCAGGGTTAATTTAAAGTACTGTTCTTTGCCACTGAGTCTCGCTGATAAGTTTTTATATGGCATCCCTGGCCTCCAAATTCCTCTGCTTTAATGAGTCCTTGCGAGCTTTGCACTGACACAGTGGAGCTCAAAAATGCCTTTGAGATACTCAAGATTTTTAAGATACTTTGGATTTTCCATTGGATTTTCCCATCCCGGACACGCTGAGATCTTCTTAGAAGGTTTCTGTGCAATCGTGGCCTCCAGTTCTTTCCTCTACAGACCTCATGAAGAACCTGTGATGGGGGATTGACCATAGTGGGGCCCCATTATACTTTGAGACACTTTGGTGTTTCCCCTTACTTTGACTCCTGGCAAGGTTGGGATGGCAATCTCCTCCTCAGGCCCTGAACGTTCAGGGCTCAGCACCAAAATGCACCACGGGCTCATTAGGAAATCAAGCAAAGTCCTCACAACCATGGCTGGTGCCTTGATTTCCTGTGGTCGGGCTGGTGCAGTTCACGTAGGCGAAGTCCCTTTTCTTCCTACGAGTTATGGGGAAATATTTCAAAAAACCGCATATTCCTCTTTCAAGGGTGTACTTTTCTCTTCAGAGAAGAGATGACTTGCTAATTTTTCGAAAACCATATAAGTATATATGCTCCTTTTCCGGGTTAAGTAAAGGTGGCCCGTCCCAACATCGGGACAAATCCGGTGAATTGGTCCAAAATCAGATGGTAATGACGCTTTATGAAATATCAAGGTCCCGTCCCACTTACTATCCGCCCTCCTTCTGGCTTGCTACCTCTGCCTCCTTCTGGCTTGCCTAGCCCTCTGGGGCTTGTGGCTGCCCTGCGTCCAGCTCCCGTCTGAGTTTAATTGGAAAAGAATGTGCATAATGAAAAAGTTACAGAAGCCGTTTACAAGAAATGATAAACAAAACAATTCAATAAAAGTACAAATGTTCCTTAGCTTTGCTGGCAAAAATATGAACAATGTCCACAGATGACATGAGAAGCTGTGCAAGGAATAAAGACTCGGAGCAGCTCCGTTGCTTGATCATTGTTGGAAAGTCCAGAGTTTCTAACCAGTTTTTTCAAAGTTCTATGGTACCACTATTCCCGCGTGCCCAAGGGAAAACCCATGAACGTATGTCCCTTTGCCGTTGGTGAGTCTTTGTTCTCTTTTGTCAAATGTTTTGTATTTGTCCAACCTCTCTGCCTGCCAGCGTGCTCTAGATGAGGTCTTTGTCCGATTCGTATCGCAAGTCAATCTACAACGAGTGCCGGGTGCCCTTCACAAATATTCGGTAGGTTTGTTATAGGTCGCTTGCTGGTGTCCCTTATGTGCGGTTCTGAAACACTAACCAGTCTCTTCTCGCCTCTTCGCGACAGGCAACTCCGGGCAGATGTAGTTTGTGCCTGCTTGATTCCCTTGCATCCTGAGTTTAAATGGGGCAGTTTACCGAATGATTGTGGGCACAGAACTCGTTGTCCGCCTCGCAGTTGTCTGCATGTTTTGGTGCCTTTATCGCCTGTCTACCCCTGGCTAGGAATTCCCTTCCGTGGGGTAGACATTGCCCCTAAGCTGTAAAGCAGTTAGGAAGCTTCCTGTGAGGTATGCTTCTATAGTATTTTACCAGTGGGTTACTAATTTTGGTCCCTTTGAAATTTACAATCCCACGGCCCTGAGACACTAATGAGGTCCATTTGGCCTAAATTCCATCCTTTCTCCAAAATGGCTTGGGAATTTGCTTTTTAGGGTCGGGTGCCCTGCCCACTCAGAGTTATGTCGCACATTTAGTGATTGATATTTACTCAGGGTCCCTCTCCTAGAAGGTCTGGCCTGTTAAGAGAAGCTGTGCCTTTGAGGTCTGACCCAGTGTTGGACAACCTTGCTCCATTCCGCAACGCCCATCCTGTCTCTCCTCACTGCACCTGGGACCTGCTTTGCTTGGGAGGAATTGGCGGCACTCTGCGCAAAGATGGGTTTTCTCCTTTTTTAGCAATCTAACTCAAAGTTTCCGACCAATCTCAAGTGTTAATCAGCAAAAACAGATGTGACCATGGACAGAGACTCTCTAACTAGTTAAAGTTACAAAAAGTGGTTGTTCTACTAGCACGCAGCAGGTGGCACGGGAGTGTCTCTGAAGGCGTACTGCCCCGGTCTAAAGGTTCTTTGCCACTGAATTCAAGATCTTAACAATACAGTACATGTGCATAACCCCTAGCATCTCCCATCCCGCTCTGTATTAAAATGAGGCTATTAGTTCCTTCATGTGTGCACATTCTTCTCTTGAATTGGATCAGTGATCTCAAAGGGATTGAAGTCAGGAGAGTCTTCCACCAGGTCTCCCCCCCCCCTGGTGGGGAAACCCTCCTTGGCCAAACAACCCCCAGGGGGGGTTTTTTTCCCCCCGCTGCTTTGTGACTGATTGATATAAAGTCGCAGGTTATGCTGGTCATTGATCTTAAATGGTTTCAATCTGTTTCTTCTAAGAGTTCACTTACTCCAACATTCCTTCTATAAAAAAGCTCTATAATGGCAAACAATACAACAAATTAGTTCTAGTTTAGGTCTGATAATCATTAACCTATCATTTGCCTATCTAAACAGATCGTATACCACCTGAGATCGCTTATAATAAACATATGAGCTTTACTCATTGCCGTGTTGCCTAGTAATCTTAAGTCATTAAAAGTCGCATAAGATGTCTTCAGAACTGCCATGCCGTCAGACAACAGTGTATGGTGGCTGTGACCCTGAATGATCGGGGTGTTTTCCCATGAGGCTCGTCACAACCCCAACAGACCCAAGAGGTCTATCATCTACTGCCACATCGAGCGGAGAGACGCAGCAAGTGGCAAGGTGGCTGTCCATGCTCAATTGCTCCAGCCTGTAAAGCGCTGAGTAGGTGACATAGTCTTAGGGAATGGCGCCCCACATCAAGATACTCTTCGGGTACCGCGTGAAGACTCAAACCTCTCTCTGGATCGGATCCTCCTCCACTGAAGCACGACCGAGTGGAGAACCGCTGTGCGCGCCGTAAACATCTGCGAATTACTACGATAAAAGTCACCTGAAATAAGCGCCGCCAACCAGTTCACCTGAATACCCCAAAATCATGTAGGTACTCAAAATCACCTGGATCAACCCCCCAAAAATAACCTGGTGTACACTGGTATCCCCAAAAAATCACCTGCGTTCCCATCAACAAAATCACCTGGGTAACCCCCAAGAAATCACCTGATCCCCCCAAAATTGCCTGGCATACCCCCCAAATACCTGGATTCCCCTCCAAATTCATTTGGATACACTGGGTACTCACAAATTGATGGGCGCTTTTTGCCCAAACTGGTGGTGCGTGATTCCCCCCTGCTTTGTAGATGCGGTGTCCCACTTATCCCTTTGGACTTGAATGGGTAGACCCTGGTATCCTAAATCCTATTGATGTTATTGGGGAAGACCTGGTGCCCTGTTCTACGCTCCATTTATCACAGTAACCCTTACCAGTGTTTCCAGTTAATGCCCTGGATTCCCAGCTAACCCCAATTCCTCGCCCCTAGGACACTTCCAGTGCTTCCCAAGTAGCCTTCCAGCGCTTGCAGTTGCTCAGTTCCCCTGTTTTCTCCCCTCCAGTGCTTCAACTGCCTCCCACTGCTTCCAGTTCTG
>JAJEOU010000118.1:7500-34247 GCA_021534815.1 Acrocephalus arundinaceus
AAGTCCCCGACCCTCCTAACCTCAAGGCTTTCAGCCTATTGGAAGGCTTCAATGAAGTTTAGAAACGCGTTTCGCCCTCGGAGTCTGCCTTATTATGCCCTCCAGGGTTCTTAGTCTGTGTGCAGCAGTCTTAGTTCTTTCAGTTTAATTTAAAATTTTTTATTTTTAGACGCGAGACCCCCGAAGCGTGGGCTCGGGACATTCTCTCGCTGTCGGCTTTTGTTGGGGAGTGTCTGCACTCCGAGGCGCAGGGAGCATTCGTCCCTGGTTTCGGGTTTTGAAGTTGCAGCTGTTGTTTTAAGTTGTAGATTTTGTTTTCAAGTGGTGTGTGAGTGTGTAGATTGAGCATGGGTACAAAGCTCTCTACACAACAAAAGGAAGTGTTTAATGTTATTGTTCTGAGTTTGAAGAGCTCCCAGTTTAAGTTTTCAAAAGGGAAGCTCGAAAGGTTTGTCCGATTCCTCTTCCTCCACTTTCCACATGTGTCCCCTGCTCAGGCAGCCAGTGTTGAATTTTGGAACACGGTCTATTCAAAATGCTTCCAATTGAGCAGGAAGGGGGACAAGGATAGAGAAAAATATATAATTTGGCCATTGCAGCTGCGTTCTGCTTTGAATCAGACTGGGAAAGTGGAGAAAAAGCTGAGCGGACGATCTACCCCAGACCCCAGTCCCATTCCCTCTCTCCCCAGAAAGGGCATCCTCCGAGGAACAGCAGGGAGAACTCCCCCTGCTAGCCCTGGATCCTCGCAGGTGCTCTGCCCCTGCCTGACCAGTCATAGACAGACTAGCAGGCATGCTTGTGATTGCCCTGGCCAGGCAACTCAAGCCTCTTCCCCATCCCCTTCTACCCCAGTTGCTAAACCCCGAGTTAAGTTTTTGCTAAGAAACAAAGAGTGCATGGAATGGCAGTCGTAGCCGTGCATCTCGTTCCCCTTCTCCCTCTCCTTCCCCTAAGGCACGACATTGTGGCGACTGCATGGTTCAGCCATCCACGTGTTCAGGGTCCTCCTCCCCCACTTCTTCTTCCCACAATCCCTTTTTGTCCTGTCCACATTGCAACCCTTCCCTTCCCTTAACTCCTCCCACATCTCGGAGTTCCCGAGATCCACCTCATGTTTGTACTCCTCCCCGAACTCCTCCCCTCGCGCGCTCCACCCACAGTTCGGGTCTACCCCCTGAACCAACTCCTCCCCCAAGGGTGTCACCATTGCAGGAGGACACACCCCCTCTAGAGCTGGAACCCCAAGGCCCAGGCCCAAGTGACCTTCCTTCCCTCGCTCCTGTGACTTATCGCAGGTCGAGGGGTGGGAATGTCACTCAGCCTAACTGGCAGCCCCTTTCCCAAAATACCATCAGAGATCTATGCAAGGCTCACCGGGAGTATGGGAGAGAAAGCCCATACTTCCGAGGGTTGTTGAGAGCCAACTTAGCCGGAACAGTGACGGTCCCATCAGACCTTCGGCAGCTGTTTTCATGTCTGCTGAACTCAACAGAGTTCAAGCTCTGGGAGGCAGCATGGAAAGACCTGCTCAGGACTGCACTACCGAGCTTGTTGGAAGATCCATCAACCGCGACAGATGTGGCGGGGGAACCCATCACCCTCGACCTTCTGTCTGGGGAAGGCAAGTGGGCACAGGCTCTAGAGCAGGCCAACAATATCCCAGAAGGGATATTGAACAAGATCAGGGACAGCACGGAAAAGGCATTTTTAAAGTTGCGGACGGGAGGCCCTTTGCCTCATTATGCTGACATCAGACAGGGACCGGCAGAGCCATTTGTAGATTTTGTTGAGCGCCTAACCAGGGCCATTGAGTTTCAGGTGCAGCAAGAGGCAGCTAGGGAGACAGTGCTGGAGGAGATGGCACAGAAAAATGCAAATGAGAAGTGCAAAGCAGCCATCCTCAGCTTGCCCCTCAAGCCTCCACCCACCATTGAAGATTTTCTACAGGTGTGCGAAGCCAAGGTCCCGATGATGACTTCTAGACCAGACCATGCACCAAGGCAGCAGCCCCACAGTACTCCGAGAGCTGCTGCTGCTGAACCGCGACCAAACGTGCCAGTCAGAAAGCCATCATTCCGCAAAAACAACTGCTGTACCCTGTGTGGCCAGTTTGGCCATTGGCAGTCCTCCTGCCCAGCCAAAGCTGAATTTCATTTATTTTTACAAAACCGGGGAGGTGGGAAGGGGAACCAGGCAAGGGGCACACAGCTCCAACAACAAAAAAACTAAGTTACGAGCGCAAGGCCACCCTGCGTCAGGACCACAAAAGGGTGGCCAGGGTGAGGAGGGGGAAAAGAGGAGTTTCGAAAGATGTGCCAAGAAAGACTAATTCACTGGATTTGACAATTTCTATTCCTAAACAGGACACTCCAGGAGTTCCCTCCGGGAGCTCCCAGCCACCGGACAGAGACATTTTTAAGGATCTGGCAGACGCAACTTTAACTACCACCTCCAGGTATTGCTCCTTCAGGCTTCAGCTGACTGAGCCACTCCACCTCAGGGACACCGATTGGCATTTTGTCAGGGTTGACCCAGGTGAGCAGGGTACCTGGAAAGGGATCGGGGCAAAGTATGTCGTGATGGGAGACTGTAAGTACACTCCCAGGGAGATTGAAGTTGCTCCGGGGACATTCGAATCAGACCCCGAGCACTTCATTGTATGGCTGCACTGCACTCATCCTCCAGTCTTTCTGCCCAAGGGTCAAGTAATAGCTCAAGTGATACCCGTTCCCAGCCTGGAGAAAGACGTCACACCGTCAGTGGGGAGGGTAAGAGCTATTACAGCTTCATCCAAGCCTTTGCAGGACTGTGTGTTGAGGGTGAGTGACGAGACCCATAACATCAGAGGTCTTTTGGACACAGGCGCGGACGTGACCATAGTCCCGATAAGGGATTGGCCGTCACACTGGGCTTTGCAAAACGTGGCTGGACACGTACAAAGTGTAGGAGGGTTGCAATTGGCTCGTCAGTCAAAGAGCGTTGTGGAAATTAAGGGGCCAAATGGGCAATCGGCAACTCTACGCCCATTTGTGATGGATTATCAGGAACCCTTGCTAGGAAGAGACCTGATGGCCCAGTGGGGGGTCACAATTGACATACCCGACCCCTCACAAAATTTTTGGGCAGCGGTCGCTGAAGAGCGTCCTACCCAAAAGCTCAATTGGAAAACTGACATTCCAGTTTGGGTAGAGCAGTGGCCGCTATCTAAACAAAAATTAAAAGCGCTCAACGAGCTCGTAGAGGAGCAGCTGAGAAAAGGCAACATTGTGGAGACCACCTCTCCGTGGAATTCCCCAGTGTTTGTCATTCAGAAATCGGATAAGACCAGGTGGCGGCTCCTCCATGACCTTCGCCAAATTAACAATGTCATTGAAGACATGGGGTCTCTCCAGCCTGGGATGCCTTCCCCAGCAATGCTCCCCCGAAATTGGAATTTGGCAGTGATTGACATCAAGGATTGTTTTTTTCAAATTCCCTTACACCCTGACGATGCTCCCCGCTTTGCGTTCTCGGTGCCTACTGTCAACCGAGAAGCCCCAAGGAAGAGGTACCATTGGAAAGTTTTGCCGCAGGGCCTTAAGAACAGCCCAGCCATCTACCAATGGTATGTCTCTTCCTTGCTGTCTCCTGTGCGTGCAGCCGCAGGTGAAGTGATCATCCATCATTACATGGATGACGTTTTAATCTGCGCTCCCAACGACGATCTTCTGTCACACGTGCTTGACCAGACGATTTCTGTGTTAGTTGCTGCAGGGTTCGAGTTACAGGAGTCCAAGATTCAACGGATGTCACCTTGGAAGTACCTTGGCCTCGAGATTGGCAAGCGGACCATTGTGCCGCAAAAATTAGCTATTAAAACCAAAATTAGGACGCTTGCAGATGCCCATCAACTGTGTGGGGCATTGACATGGGTAAGACCCTGGCTAGGTCTGACAACTCAAGACCTAGACCCGCTTTTCAACTTGTTGAAAGGTGGGGAGGAGCTGAGTTCTCCGAGGGAACTCACCCCAGAGGCACAGAAAGCACTCGAAAAAGTCCAGGTAAGACTGTCCACCAGGCAGGCCAACAGGTGCGCACCTGACCTGCCATTCCAATTTATCATCCTAGGAAACCTGCCACATCTTCATGGTGTCATTTTTCAATGGGACAAGGAGGTCACCAAAATACATCGGAAGGACCGAGGCGGGAAGGATCCTCTTCTTATTATAGAGTGGGTCTTCCTCAGCCACCAGCGGTCCAAAAGGATGACCACGCCACAAGAACTGGCGGCTAATTTGATCCGGAAAGCCAGAACCCGCCTTAGGGAATTGGCTGGCTGTGACTTTGACTGCGTACACATCCCAATTCGGACCAAAACGGGCCCAATTACAAAGGCAATGTTGGAACAACTATTGCGGGAAAATGAGGCTCTGCAAATAGCTCTGGATTCATACACTAGGCAAATTTCAATTCATCGGCCTGCCCACAAAATTTTCAATGAGGATGCTCAATTCACATTGGCTTTAGAGAGTGTTCAGAGCAAAAGGCCTTTAGAAGCACTGACAGTTTTTACGGATGCGTCCGGAAGGTCCCACAAGTCAGTTCTGACTTGGAAGGACCCTCAGACTCAGCAGTGGGAGAAAGATGTTACCAGGGTCGAGGGTTCCCCTCAAGTTGCTGAGTTGGCCGCAGTCGTCCGGGCTTTTGAAAGGTTCTCTGAACCATTCAATCTAATCACAGATTCGGCCTATGTAGCAGGTGTAGTATCCAGAGCAGAGCATGCAGTCCTGCAAGAAGTGTCCGACCCTGCCCTCTTTGAACTGCTCTCGAAGCTTGTTAAGCTGATCTCCCACCGAGAGCAACCCTTTTATGTGATGCACACAAGGTCACACACGGATTTGCCAGGGTTCATCGCTGAGGGGAACAGGAGGGCTGATGCTCTCGCTGCCCCTGTGGAGATGGCCCCATTGCCGAATCTTTTCGAGCAGGCAAAAATCAGCCATCAGTTGTTCCATCAGAATGCCCCAGGCCTTGTTCGCCGGTTCCGTCTCACCCGGGAACAGGCAAGGGCGATCGTGGCAACCTGTCCCACATGCCAGCGGCATGCGCTCCCAACCGTCAGTGCTGGGGCTAACCCCAGAGGGTTGAGCAGCTGCGAGGTGTGGCAGACAGACGTGACGCACGTGCCTCAGTTTGGTAGGCTGAAGTACGTCCACGTCTCGGTGGACACCTTTTCACGCGCAGTCTTCGCCTCTGCCCACACAGGGGAGAAATCCAGGGATGCTATCAAGCATCTCCTGCTGGCTTTCTCCTTCTTAGGCATCCCAAAGGTCCTCAAAACAGACAATGGGCCAGCGTACCGTTCCAAGGAATTCCGTGACTTCCTGCAGCAATGGGGTGTGGAACATAAAACTGGCATCCCCCACTCCCCGACTGGTCAAGCCGTGGTGGAGAGGACCCATCGAGACATCAAACGAGTCCTGGACCAACAACAACCAGTCCTGAAGGTTGAACCTCCACCGATCCGTCTTTCCAGGGCCTTGTACACCATCAATTTTTTAAACTGCTCCTTTGAGGTTTTGAACCCACCAATCGTGCGTCACTTTGGTGGGTGTGAGCAGCTGGCCCCGAAGGTGCGTCCCCAAGTCCTGATGCGAGACCCAGAGACTGGCGGAGTCGAGGGCCCACACGACTTAGTCACTTGGGGTCGTGGGTACGCTTGTGTGTCCACCCCCAGGGGACTGAGGTGGATTCCCTCGAAATGGGTGAAGCCATACCGTCCTGTAGTCTCTGGGGAGAAAAGACCCAGATACTCGCAGGTCTCGGTGGCTGCATGGAGAAGGAAAAGGCACCGGTGGAACTCCTGGGACGAGTTTGTCCTCCCCTTACCCCCTTGCCCTGTTTCTAATTATGTTTTGGTTTCATATTCTATTTAGTTCAGATCCAGACCCACTCAGAGCGATGGCCCCATCGACAGCAGCCATCCTTCTATCCTTGCTGCTGCTCGCCAGTCTTCAGTCTCCGATGGTGGCATGGGCAGCCAACACCCATGCCACAATCCACAAACTTGTCGGAGGCTTCAAGAACAAGCTGTCCTCAGACATCCGACTGGCTGGATGGACTTTTTGAGAATTGGGGGCTACCTGGGTGGGACTGGTCCATTATTCGTCCTGTCCTGATCGTTTTACTTATGATTTTGTGTATTCTCGGCATGTTTAGTTGTATTCGTTATTTTGTTAAAAAATTGAGTTCAAGCTGTCTCCCCCCTGCATGCAAGCCAAGTCGTCGTCGTCACAGCTCCACCAGAAGTGAAAGATCCTGAGCTGTGGCCACTGACCAGCTATTTACAGTTCAAGATACCATCTTTTATAAAAACAAAGGGGGAGATGTAGCGGCGCGTTTTATACCTTTTTATTTATTGTTAATATTAATAAGTTCTGTAATGGTTTCTCCCAAGTTCTCCCCTATATTTCTCCCCACTTGGTTTCCCTCTGCCTTTGTTCTTCACAGCCTGTCACTCTCTGGGAAGCCTATCCTCTCCTTCCAGAGTGTTCGGAGAGACTCCGTCCCAGATTGGAGCAGGCTGGGGAACCCCCACCCCTCGTTTCCCATTTGCTGTCTGTGTGACATCCATATTTCCCTTATTGGCTTTCCCTCTTGTGTCCACCCCCTTTTCCCAACCCTGTATAAGCTGTGGCCACGCCTTGGGCGGGGACACTCTCGAGAGAGGCTCAGAGAAGCGTGGCTCCCCTGCGAAGGGCAGGGGACAATAAAAACCATCTAGCCACAAAGTAGCCTCCTCGCTTCCTACCTTCGTCAAGCCTCACCGACATCTCTCGTGCAGCTCTGACCCACCGGGGGGGTGGCAGCCGGTCCACCTGCTGCTGCCAACCGAGTTTGGAAGTATCCCGAGCCAGGGCTAGCCGGGAACAGCTGGAAGCCACTTTCCAGCCGGGCTCGAGGGATATTTTCAGCCAGGGACGCTCCTTAACACAGGGTCCCAAGAGTGTCCCGACGCCGGGAACACAAAATCCACAGTTTGTCCTGCCCTAAGGAAAGGTGGCCCTGAGGTCAGGGCAGAGGCTGACAGAGCCGAACTCTTGGCGATGGCAAAGGTGCGAAGCCTACCAATCGCCGCCTCGAGGAGGGAAGGAAGGAAGCAATCCCTGGCTGCAGAGAGACAGGAGACCGCAGGGAGGGGCGGGGCGGGAAACCCCCTGTTTCCCCAACCCTGTCGACCCTGCTCCCCACTATCCTCCTGGCCTGGCTCTAGCCCTAGGGTTACTGCCAGCATGGTTCAGGGCTTCTGGCACTGTCCTGCACTGGTGTTGCTGCCTGCACCTGCCCTCAGTGACACAGGGGTGGTGTGTGGGGTGCTGTGAGTGCTGGTATGCCTGTACTCTAGCTTGTGTCCTAGCCTGTACCCCTCATTTTCACTGCGTGCTCTCTGGCCCCTGAGTCCTTTACCTCTCAAGCCCTACAAACCTGACTCAAAATTTCCCCCCCGGTGACCCCCGCTGGCACCCTCCTTCCATCCCCTCTGTGCTTTTTAGCCCTGCACTTATCTCTTGGATGTCCAGGGATGAGAATCCACATCGGGTGCGAGGGAAGGCTGTCTCGCCATCTGGGAATTTCCTGCTGTCACGAGGCTGTTCTCTCTTAGTCACCTACAATAAAGAAAATAAAACATCAATGCACAATCTCAGCAGATCTGATGCCTGGTCAGTGAGGGGGTTTCAGTGTAACACCACCTAAAACACACAAACAATAATGGATGCTTAGAGCTGCACCAGAAACACCACTGCCCTAACCACACAAATAAACAAACTTTAAAAAAGAAAACTCAAAAAAAAAAAACTCCACCAAAAAAAAGCCAACCTCCACCAGCCAGGCTGGCCCGACCCAATTTGAATGCTCACAGACAATAACCAAAAACCCAATAACACGTATCAGAAGTCTGTTTTTAAAAGCTACTTAAATTAATTCTACCTCAAATACAAACAAACCCATCAATGAACTTATCTGCCCTCAAAGCCTTAATTACACACAATAAAACAATACTAAAAAATAAAACACTATAAACCAACAAAAAAAATTTTTTTTTTGAATAAAGGCCACATATAAATACCACTATCTTTTAAATAGCACTGCCACTCTCCATATTTGACTATGTCTATATAGAAATGTACACATAGATAAAACACAGTAATTTGAGCATTCAGCTGATGAACCAAAATAAAACATAAAATGTCCTAAAATGGGAACATATGTACTATATACAATATATGTTATAAAATATATTTTATTATATATAATATATATTAGAAAACATAATTTAATATATATCATTATATATACTAATTATATAATTATATATATTTATTTTATAATTATATAAATTATATAATTATAATATACATATAATAAACAATATATTGAAATATATTACAATATATACAATATACTATAATATGTATAGTATATATTATAGTATAGTTATATATATTATATATAACATCTATTATATTTTATTCAAGAGATATAATATTGTCTATTATATTATTATAGATAATACATATAATATAGATTGTATTATATTATATATAATATAATATATATATAATATATAATATAATTATATATATATAATTATATTATATATATATAATTATTATATATATATAATAATATATAATATATATAATTATTATATATATTATATATAATATATATATAATAATATATATATAATATAATTATATATATAATTATATTATATATATATTATATATATATATAATAATATAATATAGATTGTATTATATTATATATTATATAATATATCTATATAATATATATATTATATAGATATATCATATTATATACACAAAATATATGAAATAAGTATTATATGTTACAAAGTTATATATTAATATATATAACACATATAATACATTATATAATATTGTATACTATAAATAATAAACAGCATATTACACATAAAATACAAATTAGGTAAAATATCTATTACATATTAGATAAAAATATTTATTGTACCTATTATATAATTTTATATATAATAAATATTGTTATTATAAAATACCACATCTTTGATCGTCTTCCCCCAATTCTCTCTAAAATATATTACCTTAAAAAAAAAAAAGTTCTTTACTTTTTAAAACAAACTTCATATTTATTAGCCAAAACGAAAAATTTTGCCGAAACTGTTTATTCGTCTACTCCTCCGGCAGGCGAGGCGGGAGAGTCACGGCACTGGCACCCCGCGCCCCTTGCCGGGACTCGCTCCGGGGCTGGCACCGTTCCACGGTGCGGGGGGACCGGGGAGACCCCGCGAGTCCCGGCAGCGGCGGCACTCGGTGCCCGAGCCGGCCCCGCGCTCTCGGCACCGAACCGGACCCGGCTCCCGGCACCGAACCAACCCCTCCGGCACGCCGGGCTGCCCCGTACGAGACCCGCCCGCCCCGCGACCCCGGCGGCACCCGAACCCGGCAGAGAGCTCCGTGCCGCGGCTCCCGCCTCCCGGCCCCGCACAGCTGCGACATTCCCCCCAAAACAAACAGTGCTCAGCAGCGACCCCAAAACAATGAATGCAAATGAACCCAAGCAAGGCACTCGCAGCTGGGGCACGGCCAGAAACGTCCCCAAACAGAGCAGCGCAACCCGATTTAAACCCTTCAAATGCTGGAAAAGCCGGGGTTTCCTTCAACTTAACCCCTGAAAACTGAGGCAACAGCAGGCATTCGCCTCACCTTAAACCAACACAACAGCAAAAAAATGTATTCTCTCTTTCAACTCCGTCCCCAGCAAAAACAGAAATGGAGAGGTTTCCCTCAAACTTCTGAAAGGATAGGGAAAAAGAAATTTTTTTACCAACAATAATTAAATTGAGAGAAGAAGCTCCTCTTTCAATTCCTTTTGCCCTCACAACCCCCCATTTTTTCATAGGGGTACCAGGGAGGGATTAGCAAAATAAAACGGAAAGTGGAAAACAGAAAAGCCCCCCATAAAAATCCACACCGGCTTACCTGTTCAGCTGGCACAAAGGTTTGTCCCTGGGCACCTCCTTTAAGCAAAGCTCCACATCCAAGCGCTCCCCAAATCCAACGAGATGCTTTCACCGCCATTCCATGAGACGCTTCCAGGAGCTCCGAGCTAAAGTGAGCTGAGGCTCCCCTTTGAAAGCAGCCCCGGCAGGAGCCGCCCCCTCATTATCATTTACAGCTCCCGCCTGAGGCTGCTCTGTTCCCTTGTCATCCTAACAGTTCTCACCTGGCACCACCCTGCCAAACTAATTAACACCACAAAAAGAATCCAAAGTACTAGTTACCCCAAAAAAACTACCTAAAAAAAAATCCACCGTATCAATACCCACATTCCCCAAAATAAAACCAATAAAAAGCCGCCAAAACAACAAACCAAACTACAAAAATAAAAATATCACAAATAAACTTAAAACAACAACCCAAAAAATTTATTCCTAACTCAATAGACCCATCATCCTCATCATCCCCTCATCGTCCTTTACAGCTGGCACCTGGAACTGCCCTGTCCCCTCATTGTCATCCTAACTACTCTCATCTGGCACTGCCACTCCGGGTGTGACAGCAGGGGCAGAGGGGATTTGCTGCTCGTTCCCTGGACACCTCATTGTCTGACACACTGGATCCCTCTTCTCCTGCAGGTGCCCAAGGCTGAAATTGGGGTCCACTTCCAAAATTGTGTATGTGTGAGGTTCATAATTCCTAAGGGAACTCCCCCAGCCATCATCAGCCCCTGTGTGTCACCCTCAGTCCCTGTGTGTCACCCTCAGTCCCTGTCCTTTGCCCCTCAAGTCTCTGTGTCACCCTCAGTCCCTGTCCTTTGTCCCTCAGCCCATGTCACCCTCAAGCCGTGTCCTTTCCTCAGTCCCCAGCCTCTCTGTTTCACCCACAGCCCCCTGCCACCCTCAGTGTCCCTGTGTGTCACCTACAGTCCCGTGCCACCCTCAGTGTCTCTGTGGGTGTCACCCATAGTCCTGTGCCACCCTCAGTGTCCCTGTGTGCCACCCACAGCCCCGTCACCCTCAGTGTCCCTGTGTGCCACCCACAGTCCCCTGCCACCCTCAGTGTCCCTGAGTGCCACCCACAGTCCCCTGCCACCCTCAGTGTCCCTGTGTGCCATCCACAGTCCCCTGCCACCCTCAGTGTCCCTGTGTGCCACCCACAGTCCCCTGCCACCCTCAGTGTCCCTGTGTGCCATCCACAGTCCCCTGCCACCCTCAGTGTCCCTGTGTGCCACCCACAGTCCCCTGCCACCCTCAGTGTCCCTGTGTGTCACCCTCTGTGTCCCTGTGTGTCACCCTCTGTGTCCCTGTGTCACCCACAGTCCTGTGCCACCCTGTGTCCCTGTGTGTCACCCACAGTCCCGTGCCACCCACAGTGTCCCTGTGTGTCACCCACAGTCCCCTGCCACCCTCAGTGTCCCTGTCACCCTCAGTGTCCCTGTGTCACCCACAGTCCTGTGTCACCCTCAGTATCTCTGTGTCACCCTCAGTGTCTCTGTGTCACCCTCAGTGTCTGTGTGTGTCACCCACAGTCCCCTGCCACCCTCAGTGTCCCTGTGTCACCCACAGTCCTGTGTCACCCTCAGTATCTCTGTGTCACCCTCAGTGTCTCTGTGTCACCCTGTGTCTGTGTGTGACACCCAGAGTCCCGTGCCACCCTGTCTCTGTGTCACCCACCGTCCTGTGCCACCCTCAGTGTCTATGTGTATCACCCACAGTCCCCTGCCACCCTCAGTGTCCCTGTGTGCCACCCACAGTCCCGTCACCCTCAGTGTCCCTGTGTCACCCACAGTCCTGTGTCACCCTCTGTGTCTGTGTGTCACCCTTAGTGTCTCTGTGTCACCCACAGTCCTGTGCCACCCTCAGTGTCTGTGTGTGTCACCCACAGCCCCGTCACCCTCAGTGTCTCTGTGTCACCCACAGTCCCGTGCCACCCTCAGTGTCCCTGTGTCACCCACAGTCCCCTGTCCCTGTCCCACCCTCAGCTCAGCCTCTGTCACTGATTTTCGGTGTACCCAAAGTTGGGGACACGGGGACCTTCCAGTGCTGGGGGTTTTGGGGGTTCCAGCAACGGATTTGGGGGTTCCTGAAGGGTTTGAGGGGCACCAGGGTTTTTGGGGAGGGGTCTCCAGGGGCTCTGGAGAACAGCAGGACCACCCAGCCTGGGCAAACAGCCTTTATTGAGGGGTGGTCCTCCCATCGCAGCCCCCTCCTCATCTCCAGGTGCCCCCCCAGCAGAGCCCCCTGCAGGGGCACCTGCAGCCCGGGGCTGGGGGGCTCTCCCTGGGGTCCCCCCGCGTTCCGACCCCTCCCCAGTCCGGGCGGCGCCACTTCGGGGGCTGCTGGCAGCAGTGGGGTGGCTCCCGGCGCGACATGTCGCGACAGAGAGGGTCACAATGGGTGGCGTGGTGACAGCGCGGGTCGCACTGGGCTGTGTCGCGACAGAGCCGACGGCAGCAGCACCGTGAGGGCTCCACGTTCTGGGGGCTCCGGGGGGCTCCGGGCTCCTCCAGGGTCGGGGGGCGTCCCGCGGGGGTCTGGGGTGGGCCGGGGGGTCCCAGGGTGGCTCCCGGCTCCAGAATTGGGGGGTCCGGGGGGATCTGGGTGGGTCTAGGGGGGCTCGGGGAGGGTCTGGGGAGTCCCAGAGGGGTCTTGGGGCATCTGGGGGGTCCCACAGGGGTCTCGGGGGGTCCTGTGGGCCCTGGGGGGCTCCGAGTCCCAGAGTTGGGGGGTCTGGGGTCATCTGGGGTGGTCCTGGGCAGCCCTGGGCAGCTCTGGGCTCCACGGGCAGGGGTCCCACGGGGGTCTGGAGGGATTCGGGGGATCCCAGAGGGGTCTCGGGGGCTCCGGGGAGGCCCTGCGGGGCTCGGGGTTCCAGATTTGGGGGGCCCGGGAGGGTCTGGGGGGGCTCGGGGGAGCTCGGGCGGGGTCTGGGAGATCCCAGAGAAGCCGGGGGGGGGACTTGGGGTGGGTCCGGGGAATCCCAGGGGGGTCTTGGGGTGTCCCAGGGGGTCTCGGTTCTCCACATTTTGGGGGCCCCGGGGCGCCTGGGGGCGTGGGGGGACCCGTGGGGGTCTCTGGGTTGGCGGGGAGCCCAGGGTGGGGGGTCTGGGCTGAAGGCTGGGGGGGCGATGGGGGTCCAATTCTCCTCCTGGGGGGGCTGTGGGGACCTCCAAAAAGAGGAGGGGGCCAGCAGGAGCCCCCCGGGACCACCCCAGGTCTGGGCGAGCCCCCCGGGGGTCTCCTCCTCCTCCTCCTCGGCTGAGCTCCATGAAAAAGGGTTCTGGGGGTGAGGGGAGGTGTCAGTAAAACCCAAAACCAGGTTTGGGGTCAGTAAAACCCCAAAACCAGGTTTGGGATCAGTAAAACCCCAAAACCAGGTTTGGGGTCAGTAAAACCCAAAACCAGGGTGGCAACCCCCCCTCCCCAAATTCCAGACTCACCTCCTGCTCTCTGGGGGCTCCAAAAATGGGGCTGGGGTCCTGGGGGGTGGCAGGGGCTGGGGGAGAGGGGAGGGGGCAATTTGGGGTAAATTTTGGGTCTTCTTTAGGGTACTTCGGGTACTTTTTTGGGGGGCACTCACTGTATCCACAGCAGGAAGCGGGCTGGGAGTCCTGGCAGGGGGGTCGCCCACCTCCCACCCCCCCAAATTGACCGCTCGTCCTGGGGCTGGGGGCGTCCTCTGACCTGCTGAAAACACTTGATTTAGGGTGGGTGGGGGTCTCTGGTGCCCCCTCTCCTCCCTTGGGGCGGGGCCGGTACCTGCGGGCTGCGCTGGGGTCCGGTGGGCCAGGAAGACCCCCAGGTCCGGGGGTCCCCGCCGGTACCTCATGAGCACGGCCAGGAGGCTGTTTGCGCCGCTCGCTGACCAAATCCCGCCCCGAAAACACCCCGAAACTGCCCAGCAGCGAGGCCAGACTGAGCACCAGATCCTTCAGCGCCTCGGCCGGGACCCCCCCGGAGTCCCCCTCCTCAATTTGGGGGGCTGGAGGTGGGGGGCCGTCCCCGCCAGGGCCGGGGGTCAGCAGGCGCCAGACATCGAGAGATTTAACCTCGCGGTTAAAGAGGCCGCGGTGGCACAGCCGGTTCTGAGTGATCACCACAGGTTTTGGGGGGGCCAGGGGTTCCCCAGAAGGAGACCCCCCCACGGGGAGGCTGCAGCCAGGGACGGGGGGCGGCGGGGGGACCCCGCCGGGAGCCCCCCAAAGGAACCTTCGGGCCGAATTTGGCTGCGTTGCGTTCCCGTTTGGTCCGGAGCTGTTTGCATTTGGAGCGGACGGGAATGGGGAGGGGGCGATCATTCCGTGGCTGGGGGGCTCCCAGGACCTTCCGGTGGTGGCTCATGGCGGCGGCGGCGGCTGGGAAAAAGCTGGAAAAGGGAAGGTTTTGAGGGTTTTTTCCCCTCAGGTTCCCCCCCGTTCCCCCCATGGAATCTCTCGGTACTTCACGGGACCCCTTAATTCACCCCCAGGACCTTGTAATTGCTAGGATCCCCCAATTCCCCCTCAGTTTTCTCCCTAGGGCCCCCTGCATACCCCAGCTCACCTCAGCCCGCCGCCCGCCATTTTCCCCTCAGACATCCCCCAATATCCCCAAGCCCCCTGAAGGGCCCTCAGGCCCCACTTTCCCCTCAGATCTCCCCCTTAGAGCCCCCAATTTTTTCCAGGACGCACATGCCCCCTTAGGACGCCCCAATTCTTCCTTTTCCCTCAATTTCTCCCCAGTTCCCCACTTGCCCCGAGGCCGCGGCCCCCTCACGAGCCGGTGGGCGGGGCCAGCACCGGCTCGCGCTGGAGCCAGGGTTCACTTGAGTTCTCCCTCGCTTCACTCTGATTGGCCCGCGGGAGGGCAGTTTTGTGCAACTGTGGTGTTTCAGGCTGGGAGCGCTGGCTTCCCTGGCTGGGGAAGTTCTTGAAGTAGCCCAGCTGAGCCATTGCTGAGAGTTCCAAGCCTGGTGTCCCCTAGGATTTTTGAAACAATGTTTAAGTAGGTTACCATTGGGTTTAGACGGTGGATCGAGTGGATTTGTCAGAGTGGCAGAAATGGCTTTTTGCCTGCAAGTGTGTTGGGATAAGGAACTCTCCTTAATGTCAGAATAAATTGGTCTTCCTTCTTTTCTTTCTAGATTGCAGAGCACTGGGGAGACTCTTTGGGAAGAAGAAATGAAAGGCACGAGGGACGCTCCACGTTCCCCAGGGAATGCTTTAGGCACCTGCAGCTTCTGAAGCACACCGATAATCCCGGCTCCCACAGAAACCTCCCGAAGCTGGAAGGGACAGGCAGGACAATTCCAAGAGCGGTGTGGGAAGCACTTTCTCCCGGGTCTGGACAGCGCTGAGGTTGGAATTGCTTCAGAATATTCCTTGTGCCTCTCCTGCTCCCAGCCCAGGACTAAGTCTGTGATCCCTGAGTGGCTGCAGTTCCCAGCGTGTGGAGGGAGGAAGCCTGTGCTGGAGAGCAGGAGAAAGGTCCCTGCTGGTTGCTGTGACCTCGGTGGGCAGAGAACTCTGACCTTGGCCAGGTGTGTTGGTGAGTATCGAATCAATCCTGCCTCCTTTTGAACGAGTTGTTTTAATGAGTCCTCAGCAGGGAAAGCTTTTAGCCGGCTTCAGTTCTGTTTCTGTGTCACAGGCTTCTGGCTGTTTTTATCACGAAATTACCAAACCCTTAGGTTTGCTAAATTAACCCTGAAAAGGTTCAATAAACCAATCCTGAGGGAACTGGGGTTTGGATAGCTGGGATCTTATGGCCCTTTGAGGCCACATTGGGTTCACCCCCCGATTTTGGTGCCCAGGGAAACTCCCTGGGCTGTTCTCCCAGCTTGGAACACAGCACAGTACATCTTACATTTGTTGGTGTCTGTGGCTGTGGATTGGGAACGTTGTCCTCCTCCCTGATGCCAGCTTTTTCCCTTCACAGAGGAGCACATGTACATAAAGGTGAACAGATGCCTTCTGTCACACCAGGACTTGGACCTGAGGGAAGTACCAGTTTCTTTCCAGCTTTTCTACAGTTCTGATTTTGAGGTAAGAGTCCCATTTTAGGTATCCAGTAATTCTTCAGAAATTTACAGAAAAATGCCATAAAAATACATTGAAATCTCATTCTCCCATAGGTGGTTAATTAGAGGCATCTTTCTTGTTTGTCAAATTGGAATTGAAAATGTTATTTCTGTGAGGATTTTGTTCTGTTCTTAATACTAACACACAGTGAATTGTCCTGTGTATGCTCCGTGAGCACAATAAACAGAATATTCTGCCCAAGCTAGTTTACATTTATCTCTGAGTTTAAATTAGTAACATTGAGTTCAACTGAAGTGTTTTAGGAACAACTTCTACAATTCCATTTCCACAGCATGTTTGGGCTGCAGCCTGACTCTTCCTGATGGATGTGAGTGATTAAATGTGATTGGAATGGAAAGGGAGAAGTCCAAAAGAAGCTGTGGTAAGCCCTGAGCTGGCACAGGGGTTTGTGCTCCTAGGAGCAGGTATTGTTTGGAAATGTCTAAATGTCTGATGGTGATGTTTTCCTTTGTGCCTTCCAGTACAAAGCAGAGCCTGAGTGGATCCTCAGAGACTTCTTGGGGAAGGGCTGCGTGACGAACATTGCTGTGAGCTTTATGAGTACCAGAGGATTTTCCAGGTCATTCTTTCGTTTTTCACCAGTCCTGTGTGTGATGAGGGCTCCCAGGTAAGAATTTAAAAAGAAAGCACAAAAAAACCCCCAAACTACAGAAGTTTGTGTGGCTTTGAGATCTCAAGTACAAAGCAGGAAGGAGCAGCTGACTCTGTCTTTGCCCTCTTGAAAATCTGTTCCTTGTTGATTTTTATGTGGAGGGGGAAATAATTGCTTATGTCTAAACCAGTCCCATCCTTATCCCCTGAAACTGGAACAGATTCCTGCCATCATGGAGCCTCATGTGGGTACTGTGGGATGGTGCCTCCAGCCAGGGCCTTTTCTTTTTGGGGGGTCTCTATTCCCCAGCAGCATATTTGTTAACTGAGCAGTGCTTCAGCAGGAGGGAAACTCACGTGCCAGGAGCTCTCAGGTTTGGGAGCATCCACCCTGAGTTTTTCAGGTATCAGAACCTTGGACAAAAAGATAAAATTGTCTTTGCTACGTGAAGACTTCTTGTAAGAGAAGCCCCTGTGGTGTGAAGCACTGAAGGGAGAATGTCTGTCCTTCCCTGGAGTTGCTGAGAGCAGGTGGTGTTCATTTTACCTTGAGGTTGATCAGATCCCAGTCCAATTGCTATTTCTAAGTTAGATAATTAGATCCTGATTGCGAAAGAACAAGTTGCATTTTCTGTTTCCATCTAGGAAAAGGGTTAAGAAACTGTTTTAGAACATAGTCCTGGAGATAAACAGCTTGGCTTGGTATTACTGTGTGGAAGAATGTGTTCTGATTTTTCTCTCACCTTTCTTCCACAGTTGTTTTTGTACTCCTGACTCGTGTTTACATCGGGGACGTGTGGCTTGGAGCCCAGCAGCCCCATATGTTACTGACCCACGTCAGATTGGTTACAGGGTGCCCTGGAAACTCAGAAACAAGGAGAAGAAACTATGACGTCTCTTTGCAAAAACCTTTGGCTACATCAGGGCATTAATTCAGGGAACTAACACTTCATCTTTAATGTTCTGTGCTCTGCCATCATCACGGTGAGCCATGAAAGCCTCCTGAGCTGTTCTCATACAGACCTGACTTGTTTGGTCAAAAAAAAATTTATTACTGTGTGCAAACTCGGGGGAAAGATTTTATTCAGCATCTCTCAGTAGGACATTAAAGCTCAAACTTCCCTTTTTTTTCTGTATTGCTGCTGTTGGCATCATAGTGCTCAGTGGTGAGGAACATCACCTGTGTAAGGCAAAAAAATTTTGGTTTTGCCTAGGAAAAAAACAAAACAAAACAACTGGGTTTGCCTTTTGCTTGAGGAATTGCATTCCAGCCAAGAAAATCTCACCAGGTCCAGGGCACAGGAGGGTTCCTTCCCACTGGATGAGGAGAGTACACAAACCAAGCACCAAACAGGCCTGGCTGGAGCCTGTTAGGGGTCAGCATTATCAGCAAATGTGTGGCCAGAGGGGCTCAGGCAGGACTTGGGGTGGGTCTGACCTGCACTGGCCACATCTGCTCTGTCCTTGCTGAGGTGGGCAAAGGCACATCTGACAGCTGAGTGTGTGCTTGAGGCTTAAAATCTGTCTAGAAAATGAAAGTGTGCTTGGGTTTAGTTGGGTTTTAGCACTTAAAAGTGGTCTTGAAATATTCTTCAATAACTGTATCCTGAATTAAAGCTCCATGCCAGAGTTCTTTTGTGCAAGCATTCTTCTAATAGACAGTGGTTGTTCATCTGGACTGGGTTCAATGTCTCTGTTTTTTTCTGAAGTTCCCATTTATTTTGCTATACTGCTGTGGATTTTCACTCTGTACTCTGGACAGTGGTTTTGGGATTTTTTTCTTCATTCCACAGCTAGAATTTTTTTTTTTTTTTCCCCATGGCATTAAAGTTCTCTAAAGCACTAACCTGGCTGCAGAATGGCATTTTCTCAGAGAGTAATGCTGCTTCTCCCAGCCAGCACTGAACTGTTCCTGGTCTTGGTGCAATTTTTCACTGTATTGTGTAGAATCCATGGCTGCCTCTCAGGGTTCTGGAGGAGTGCTGTATTTGGATTTTTGGCTTCAGAGTGGGAAGTGCATGATCTACACTGTGCCATCTCAGCTACGTTCTTGGAACCCTGGAAAAGCAAGCTGTTATTCATGAGGAACTCTTGAAAGTTCAGCTGTCTTGCAAGAGATACTGCAAAGGGTGAGATTTAACCTTATATCATTCTTTGTTTAAATCACCTCTGTGAAACCTTAATAGGCTTCAATAGTTTCTGCAGAACAGCTTATTTCACCCAGAGCAATTCAGCACGTTGTGACATGTACTGGACTGCTTCATGTAAATGGTACCTTGTGTCATGCAGGATTTTCAGCCACTTTTCCTGCAGTTTTCATGGTAATTAGCCTTTTCTGTTTATCAAGCACGGCATTAGGTTCCTATTTATGTCTCAGTAATTTCATACGTTGTTTCCAGTTAGTTCTGCTTCACTTCTCCAGATCTTCGCTTAACTTTTAGTCATGTGTCTTCTGCCTTTTGTGCAAATGGACTTAATGCTTTTGCTGTATCATGGTATTGAAATATTAATCACAAACTAATCATGATAACCCTGTAACCCTCTGGGACCTGTGGGAACATTGCAAAGACTGGGAAAGAGCTGAAGGCCGTGGGTGGCCTGTGCTGCAGGGGAGCAGTGCTGGCCCAGGCTGTGTCCCAGCCAAGCAGCTCCTCTGATGCCCTTTAAGAGGTGCTTAAACCAGGGCTGTTTTTCTTAATAAAGACTTAAGAGCAGTCAGGCTGTAGACTTCTGGTTTAATGTAAATATTTATTTAAATTTTTGTCCCTGAAAGCAAGTCATTCATCTCCTGTCTTCCCTGCCATTCAGTATGTACTGAACTGGATGTGCATTTTCCTAAGCTAATAAGAAAATTCTCTGTGATTCTGTAATTTCCAAAGGAACAGCACTAAGTTGCTTTTCTTTTTCTTGTCTCTTTTGCTTGACTTGTGCTCAAAGACAGGAATGACTCCATAACTCTATGTGGTGACTTGCTAGTTTGCTGGGGGTTTTTTGCAAGTGCAGGGCTAAAATACGATGTAAGAAAAGGCTTTTTTTGCAGCATTAGAGAAATGCTTTTGCATGAGGTGTTGAAGGTCAGTTGTTTTACAACTTCAAAGGGAAGGAAACCAAACCAGGCTGGTGGCAACACCTCTTTAAGCAGGGCTTGGCATATATTTGAGCAATTAATTCCGCAGTTTATTGGTGTTAATGCCGATATTTTGGTTGTGTTTGGTTTTCTGTGCATTTGACTAATTGTCAGTGTTTCTCATGCAGTGTGAGTGTTCCACCTAGTGTTTTACAATAAAAGCAAGCAGTTGTGGTATAAAGCAAGAATAATCTCAAAAAGTGGTTTGGATTTTGTTTGGGTTTTTTTTTTTTTTTTTGTTACCCAACACTACTTGGCTTTACTACTGCGAGTTTTAAAGTTTTCTGCAATAACTCAGAATGAATTTCCCCATTCTGCCCCACTGGCAGGCACTGTATCTCCTAGAAAAGCTTCTACCCTCCATCCTCACTGCCTGCTTTGAAGTAGTGCTCCAGCTTGGCCTGTACTGATGGGTCTTACATCCTTTTCTGTTCAGGTAAGTAAAACATTTTGTTATTGACATACCTGCCACGGGAGCTTACATTACTGCAGTGTAATTTGTGAGGCACTTTCTGCTCTAACAAATTTTTGAATGCTGCTCCCCAGCAACAGACCTCATCCTGCATGTTTGAAGGTGAGAGAAGAGATGGCCACATCCCAGGAGCCTGATTTTGGAATGTTTTATGCAGCTGGCCAAGAAGCTTTTACTTCTGGGCTTTCCATAGTCTGCCCATGGCAGGTCCGGCCTGTGCTTCAACTTAAAGCACTCAGCCGGCAGGACAATGGACCTTTGGGGAAGTTCTTACAGCTCTACGTCATGCTTTATGAATTGTGATGATTTTCTGGAAGTAGGCTGTCCATTCTGACCCATTTTCTTCTCTCTCCTTGCAGACTGTACCTGCTGAAAGGCTGAGGGGAGGCCGGGATCTGCAAAATCTCTGACTCTCCGTGTCTCGCCGAGGCTGAAGCCGTGTTTGCTGTCAGTGACGACATAGTGGAGGATGCTAAAGACTGAAAACTTTGGGGTTTTTCCCCTGAATCCCAAGACACTCTCTGCAGCTGTGCCCTGTATATCTCTTAAAAGAGTTTCTGGGTTTAGAAAGGTTTTTACATTCTGCAATATTTATCTATAACTCAGTTTGAAAGAAACATACTGTATCAATGTGGTTAATTACTTTGTTTGGGTTGGTTCATTAAATTATACAAGCAGGATTTTTCCTGTTGCCAAACCCAGAGAGAGATGATTTGGGAATACAGTATACAACACCTTACAAAGAAATAAGAGAGAACTAATTGGAGAAACTGGGGGATACCAAAGTGTGGCAGTGAAGAGTGGCCACCTGAACGGGTAATACAGACATGTGGTCCAGCCACCTGGGCACAGGGTGGGAGCTGGGGATGTCAAACCCCAATCTAGATGTTAAACCTCCTCATAAGACTCCAAGCAGTTGTGGAAATCATATCAAATCATATCTGGGGCCATGGAATTTATAATAGTCAGTCAACAAAGGCAAGCCAGGGCTTTGGTACAGGCAGTGTACCAAAATCAGTTTGCACTAGAACTGTTTGTTAGCAGAAGAAGGAGGGGTTTGTGGAAAAGTTAACACATCGGATTGCTGTCTGCAAGTTGATGGTAATGGGGATGCAGCTTTGGATATAGGCAGAAACATCTGGAACATAGCCCATGTGCCAGTCCAAAGATGGGGATCTACAATAAATAAAGGATGGCTACAAGATTTTTTTGGGATTATCGTGGTGGAAAAAGGTAGACTCTGTAGTGTTATGTGAAATAACAAATTTAATTCTCGTGCATGTTTGATCCCATATCTTATCTGATTAATTCCTTATGTGGTTCAAAATATGCCAATAATGACAATGCCCACCTGTCCAGAGTCAGACACCACAAAAAAGCAAAAAGGCAGAAAATGATGCTGTTGAAAATGATGAAAGATGATAAAACCTAGAGAAGGCATTTATGATTTATGAAAGATATCAGTATGCCAAAAGTGCAGAGGTTCAAAAGTTGTAGCTCAAGGCAAACACAGTGAGAAAGACAAGGGGAGGAGTTGTTAAAAATGACCCTATAAAATAGTAATATTGGCTTTCACATTTGTGTATTAGTCTTTATATGTGATTGTTGATTGTGAGCACAGTGCAATTTAAAACACCTTTTAGCTGCTTGCTAATATAACCTAATTGCTCATTATAAGTACACACCAGATGCACTACCATAGAAATAGCAGTGTGACAACTCTATTATGTTGGTGTGTGCACCTTAGAGCTTATAGAAATAATAATGGGATGAATGTATTGTACTGTAGGCCTTAGCAAAACATAAAATGTTCAAGTACCTGTGTGTAACAGAGAGAACTGCATAAAGCAATTGTTTCCCACGTCTGCTGGCTGACCTCTCCAAGTGATAACTGTGACACAAGCCAGAGCGTGTGAGGAGAATGAGAGAAGAATTTGTTAACTCCTCATTATCACAAACAACAGGATGGAGCCACAAGAAGGAATAAAATATGTTGACCTGATCTGCAGGATGTCACATAGATAAGTCAGAGTGGAAAACCAAACCAAAGAAAAGTTTCTTAGACATCAAAAGCTCCCCAGAATGTTTGAATAAATGCATGAAAATTAGGAATATGTATGTCCCTTAGTAAGGTAACAGTATATACATGACACTGTCTTAATGAACCGTGTTCATTGGCCGGGAACACCCCAGGGCTGGACATTGTCCTTTTTTATTCCCTTATTTAACTTTTGAAAAATATTCGAAGAGTGAACGTCCATTCTTTTACAATACCTAAAACAGCAATATTCAAATTTTCTATATATTGAGAAATAATCTTAATTTCTATATAAATTGTTTAAAAATACACCCACACACACACAACACCCACACACACACACACACCCCCCTCCCCGGGACATGCAGCTGGACCGGGAGCACGGCTGGGGGATGCCATGCGGGACCCGCGGCGGCGCCGCTCCCGGCAGGAACCGCGGCCGCTCCCGGCAGGAACCGCGGCCGCTCCCGCAGGAACCGCGGCCGCTCCCGGCAGGAACCCGCCCCCCGCAGAACCGCGGCCGCTCCCGGCAGGAACCGCGGCCGCTCCCGGCAGGAACCGCGGCCGCTCCCGGCAGGAACCGCGGCCGCTCCCGGCAGGAACCGCGGCCGCTGTGCCGGGAGCGCAGGCGCGGAGCCGGGAGCGGCAATGGCGGAGCCGCCCGGGGAGCAGCGGGGCCGGGCCGGGGGCACCGGGGGCGACTGCGCCGGGCTCGGAGGTGAGCGGGGACCGGGGACAGCCCCGGCGGGGAATGGGGGCTCCTTTGGGGTGCAGCCCCTTTGGGGGGACTCCAGGCTCCCTCCACACCTTTCCCATGGGGTCCAGACCCTTTTGGGGGTGTCCAGGAGCCTCCTGAGCCCTCCCCAGTTTCCCCCAAATGCCCCCGGAGGGTCGGTGGGTTTCGGGGGGGATTCTCCAGGGGTCGCGCTTTCGAGTCCCGGCTCCGCTGGCTGACCCTGCGTCTCTATGGTCGGCGGGCAAGCGGCCCCGTGCCCGCCGCTCTGGCCCTACTTCCCGCCTCATTTCCGGCGGCAGCGGGCTGTGTCACGCGTGGGAGCGGTGAGGAAGGGGCACGAATTTGGTCGGGTTTTGCGGGGGGGTTGAGGGGTTTGGGGGGAGGTTTGGAGGGTGGGGGGAGTGAAGGAGCGGAAGTCATTCTGCCAACAAGAAGTAATTTGCCTTTGTAACATCTTGTTAGGTGCTCTCTGTTCCGTGGATTACATCTCCCTTCTTGTGCGTGAGGCCTGAAAAGTACACAAAGAACAAATACCGAAATCGTCGTTTCTTAAGAAAATTTGACATCGACCAAATTTCGCCACGAGAGGAATGCCTTTACAAGTGCAAATCACAGCTAAAAGACGGTAATGTAAAAACCTCTTCATAGTGCTTGCACATCCGTTTTGCATTTTCTGTTTTAATCTCTGCAGGGGACTGGATTCACAGAGCTGTGCAGTAGCTAGGGCTATAAATCAAGCCTAGAAGGAGCATTCTCAGAAATGCTCAGAATTTCCCGCTCTGTTTTGAGATGGCTCCGAAGCAGTTATCAGTACCTCCATTGCTCCTGGGTTATACTCCCCATAAAAGCTCAAAGCGTCTCCTGTGCAGAAGGCGCTTGGGTATCAGTAAAGCTGGAGCACAGAATCTCTGTCAGGGTAGATCCTGAGGATGTAAAAGCACAGTTTGCTAAAGTGCAGAAATGTGTCCTCTTAAATATGAAGCTGGACTTGTAATGTATAAACTCAGGCACGTGGTACAAGTCAAATATTCACATATGGTTCACGTTAGAAAACTTCCATTTAAAAGGTGAATTATTTTTGATGTTGGACAGGTTACTCATGCTTTAAAATGAAACTGTAGCTTTCATCTCCTTTCAGTTTTAATAGAACTAAAGTGAGGCGTGTGCATCCACTACTCCCATACAGAAAAGATAAACTACGAAGCCTTTGTGTTACATATAATTATATTTGTTGATGAAAAGATGAAATATCAAATGTATTTTAATAATGTAGTGTAGCTTTTCTGCTTTGATGTTCCAGTTCAAATGAACATCTGGAATAATCCGGCCCATATGATATTACATTAATTTGTCTCAGCAAGTTAGTTAGCTTTTGTAAATGTTCCATGTATTTGTGAATGGTGGGAGAGAAGTAGCAAAACTATCTTGTAGAAATTATGGAAAGAGTCATTTCCTCTGACTGTGATAGTTACATGTCGTCTGTCTGATGTAGCCTGTCATTTTTTTAGCTTACATTTTCCTAACAATAGGGCAGTCACCATAACCAAGACATGCTACATGGGAGGTGTGAATTACGGTAAGCTTGTTACATGGAAAGAGCTGGCATAGTTGGAAAAAGCACAACTGAGAACGTGCTAAACTGGGATGTTTTAACAGATAAACATTTTTTTAATCTATAGTCTTTAATATACTGCTTATTATTTTGGTGATCCCGGATTTGGTATGAATTGTTTAATTTGGGGATTTGAACGTGATGTAGAGTGAAAATAAATCCAAGGTAGTGTAAAAATATGCAGAACTAACAGACGAGATTTCTTTCTTTCTGTCTGCATTTATCTGAAATGTGAAGAAATAAGCAAAGTTTATGCAGTTGTGAAGAAATGAAATAGTGTGAAGCTCATAGAGCTGTATTTAATCAGAATTCTGGTTTCACTGGGTATACACAAATCAAATTAGGATTATGCTTGTGCATCAGTAGTAAGAACCAAAATGCCATGAAACACTGCTCCCAAGGTTTTGTGTCATGTCACATTTCACTGCATCACTCTGATCCACAGCTATTCTCATTTCGGTTTGTGCTTGTCCAGGGTTTCCTATACAGGGAATAATGTTTCCTCATGAGCTTCCATGTCCCTTCCATAGATACTTTCTGTTTTCAGTTTTACTTTTGGCAGGGCAGTGAAACGGTAGGTTTTACACCAGACGTGATTTTACACCGGTGCATTTGTGTAGAGTAAATACTGAAAATACTGAATCAGCTGCATTTTAAATAAAATGTTAAATGCAGCAGGAAATGTATCTGCCACTATCAACATCCAAATTGCTTGAAGAATATGGATTTGAGCTTAATGCACTGCTCTTGAGGCTTTTTAATTGATGAAGAGATGGATGCTATGATGACCTCTTAGATTTGTTTATCTGGGCAAAATATAAAATAATGGTTTAGAAATGGAGCAGTAGCAATGGCTTAAGTTGATGTTAGCAGTCCTTGCAACTGTGAAAACTGTAGGGACTTGAGAAGCGCAGAAATTTATTCAGCCTTTATTCATTGTAAGGATATTTGGAAATGTTTGTTTGAAACCAAGAAAGAAGCCTAAACTGAAAGGAAATGAAATCTATAAAACTTCCATTCTAAAGCTGCATCCTACCGTTTATCTGTTGCATTTCAGTATAATATTAAAAAGGATGTTTAATACTGCAGAGGAGCTAGCTATGAAAGCAATGTCATTAAGTCATTGATAGCTGTCTATCATTTAGAAGAAAATAGATGAAACTTCCTGAGGAATCATCTGCATCATATTTTTAGAGAGAGGCTGTTTTTCAGAGTGAGAGGGACAAGGCTAAGAAATTAGGAACGAGCTTCCCAGCAGTAGGGTCTGTGTGTGGAAATGTGTGTGTTTAGGTATTTACAAGCTCTGACATAATCACATTACTTTGGAGTGAAATTCTCGATGCTTCCTAGGGATTAAGATTTCTTAATTTCTATGTATTAAGAGGTATCCTTTCCTAATCTATAGTGGGATGTCAGGATGTTCTGATTGCCTTTGGTTGTCTCCTAGGCAAGTGACAGCACCCAGTTTAAATACAGCCTTGGCCCAGAGCTGGGTGGTGTGCTAGAGCTCAGTGATGTGCTTGATGAGCGTTCTAGGAAAGGATCACAGTTGATACATAGCTGCAGATAGAATTGGCAGATCTTTGCTTCCCTAGGAGGAGGCAGGAGCAGGGGCATGATGTTGTCTTGTCAGTTTTGTGGTGTGAGGCTCGGTCTGTTAAAGGTTGTCACTGGCCAAAATGGCAAAGAAAAACTCCTGGAATAATGTATAAATGCCCCTGCATGTCCTGTCTTCTGTGACTTGTGGGACGTGTTAGGTCAGAGAGCCGTTTTGAAACATGGATGAGGATGTAGGTGTAGACTATTGTTCCTTGGAAAAGAATATTTAGAGATGTCTATGTACAATCTTGCCTTTCAAAATCACCACCACCTCCTTTTGGGCACCCTTAGTTTAGATGCTGGGTTTGGTTCAGACGCTTACTTTTCCTTTCTTCTATCTCTGTCTGTCTTTTGGACAAGTGTTTTTTTCACTTGAATTCATGCTTTTAAAGGCCTGAAAAAGGGGAGAGAAGCTGCTGCTTCTCCTGTTTCCACTGATGGCTG